>JAQIXB010000740.1:0-14533 GCA_034697405.1 Mesoplophora pulchra | reverse complement strand
TTAAATAATGCTAAAAACAATGAAACAGATAAATCGGAAAAAATATCGGAAAAATCCGTAAAATTAAATGAAAAATCTGCTAAAATATCGGAAAAATCAGAAAAAATTAACGAAAAATCTGTAAAATTAAATGAAAAATCAAAAACATCAGAGAAAAATGTCGAAAAAACTCCTAAAATATCGGAAAAATCAGCAAAAATTACAGAAAAAATAGAAAAAGTGACGGATAAAAGTGAAAAAATGATAGAAAAAAGTGAAGAATCGAATAATACGACACCACGAAGAAGCAGTTCACGAATCACGCGATCTTCGATCGGAAAATCACCATCACATGATACTGTAAATGACACAAAAACAGAGCCAATATCAGCATCATCCGCAAATGAAAAATCTGAAGAAACAAATGTCAGCATTAAAACATCAGCTAAAGAATCGAATAAAAAGAAAGGTAAAGAGGAAACTGCGGTCAAAGGTCAAAAGCCAAAAGAGGATACGGTTAAAGAAAAGGAAAAGAGTAAAGAGCCGATTAAAGAAAAGGCTAAAGAAACGATCAAAGAAAAGGCTAAAGAAACGATTAAAGAAAAAGCAAAAGAAAAGACTAAAGAATTAAGTAAAAGTGAATCAAAAGAGAAATGTGATGATACAAAAGAAAAGAAAAGTGAATTAATAACAAAAGAAGTGAATGTAGTGTCAGATGATAGTAATAAAAATGAACAAAAATCTCATGATAAAGAAACAGTTAATAAAAATGAGAATGAAACGAAACCTCAGAGATCATCGAAAAGAAAAGTTCAGTTTAATATTTCAGAGGATTCCGATAAAACACCGGAACCATCAGCAAAACGATCACATAATGCACATGTACATGTATCCACACCTATGCCACGACGTTCTTTACGATCAGCATCAGTGTCATCATTATCATCAGCGACAACACCATCATCAGCATCAACATCAGTGTCAACACCATTGACAACGATAACTGAAACAATGAATGATATTAAAGATAATAATAAATCAAAAGACAAAATTAAATATACAGAATTAAAAGAAAAAACTAAAGATGATTTTAAAGATAAAACTAAAAATGATGAATTAAAAGACAAAAGTAAAGATAATGAATTAAAAGATAATGAATTAAAATCTGAGGCAAAAGTAAATAATAATAATAATAATAACAATGATTTAGCGTTAAAAACCCCTGAATCAGTGTCTAATGAAACAACACCATTACGTGTGTCGACACGAAAACGTAAGGAAATTCTTAAATTAAATCCATCATTAAATTCAACGTCAAAATCCACGCCTAAAAGTGTCACATTCGACACAACACCATCATTATCATTATCTGATGCGACACCCGCAAAAGTTCAACGTAAAAGTTCAAAGGTGACAAAAAGTGAAAGTTCATCATTAAGAAAATCATCAGAAAGGGAAAGTGTCACTAAAAAGAGCGATATGCAAACGCCCGAAACAAAGAAAAGCATAGGAAAAGGGAAAAACGTTCAAAAATCCATATCTAAATCATCGGTCCCTAAATCATTACCAAAATCAGCACCTAAAGCGACAATGCCCATACTTAAAAGGCACAGTGTCGCGACATCAGAACCATTTAAGTATAGGAAAAGAGAGGGGTCATTCGTCAAATCATTCAATGATAATGACGAAAATGGCAAAGAATACGAAGAAATTGAAAGACGAAAGACAATATCATCACTGTCGGATTTAAGAGGTCCGAATGAACGCTATGATTACACCACAAATGAATGCTGTTTTTATGTGCGTCATCAGTCATCACAATCATTGTCAAATACGCCTCAACACGGATCCGGAAGTTACATGTGTCCTAAATGCGGATATCACACCTCACGAATGAACAATTTAATTTTGCATCATAAAGAACAATGCTCTTTTGTGAGGAATGCCGTTTTACAACAATGGCAGACATACGGTATGCAGCAGCATAAGAGGACGGTCGACACGAATAATAAAGATGAAAATCACGATAAAATATCCAAAAATCTTAAGACAAATTTATCATCGAAATCTTTAGATTCCGAAGAAGATATGGACTTAGATGGTGACATCGATGGTGATGATGACAGCATTAACAATGATGGAATTAAAAAGACCACAAATGGTGGTGATATGATATTCGGCAGTACTTCGGCATCGATTAATGACACGTCAATAAATGATTCGATTTTAAACGATGATTCCGATGATGATGATGACGATATAATGGGCGCGGAAATTAATAATCCTAAAAAAGAGTTCGGTTATGCTGAGGATGACATCGTTTGGGTCGAAACACATAACATTCAATGGCCCGCTTTAGTCATTAAAATGCATTTAAAAGAAAAGAAATCCGCCATTAAATTGATCGATGGACCATGGCCCAAAAGAAAGTATGCACCGTTTTCTTATTCTTAACTTAAAATGCACTTAAAACTCCTATATAATTATGATGTTCATTTTTAATAATTAAATTAATGAAATATTTTTTTTTGTTTAAAGTTTAAAAATTGACATCTCAGCAATAACATTGTTTGACAATGCTGAGGTGAATAAAAAGAATTTGGACGAAGGTCGTAAATCGGCACACGGTGACCTCTTAGTAAAGGCCGTGCAAAAAGCGGAGGATTTTTTACGTAAACGATGTTTAGGGAATGACATAAATGCGGCGAAATTCTTCGATACGAATGATAACAGTGTTAATGAACATTTTACTGATGATGATGATACATCATTAAACGCCATAAGAAAAGAAAACATTGATTTTGATTTATCATTAGCGTCATCATCACCATCAAAAGCAAAGGATATAATATCATCATCATCGGTAAATGATGACGTCACTGAACATTCATCATTATCATCGCCCATAAATGAGAGTGATGATGAAAAGCATATGAATGTGGATTCATCGGAAGCGATGGCACAATGGAAAGAGAAACGAAAAGTCCAAAACGCAAAGTTATTGCAGTGTATTAAAGAGGGAAAAGTGGAAACACACCTTTTGGGAGTTTATAGGGAAAGCATCGGAAGCGAAAGGCATCAGAAATTCCTTACGGGATCCGAAACGGAAAAGAATCAACTAAAGCATGTACCATGGTTTGGTCCGATCGATGACGAAGAACAACAGGAGGAGATATACGATTATTGTTCACAATTATTTAAAACGAATTTCAAAACTGACACCTTTGATACTGTCGCTTATATCTTTGAAGTTTGGGTCCCTGAGGTATGTCCACTCTCAAATGTCCACTTAAATGTCCTCTTAAATGTCCACTTAAATAGTCTCTTAAATGCCCATTATTTTATTCATTTTCTCATTCTCTATACATTTATGTTTACGATAAACAAAACGGATATACGCATTTCAATGCAAAGAAAATATATCATTCTTTTCTTTTAATATCACAATCTGAGCATAGAAATATCTTATATCCTGAGACTTAATGACAATTTCCTTTAATACTTATTATGCTCATACTAAAAAGCGAAGTAAATGTGTACATTCCATTATCATTAATGATAGAATTTGTTATTCGTTTTATTATAATGGGAATATCACTATTTCTTAACTTAAATATTGGTGTGTGTATAATGTGTTAATACGAAATGCATTGTTAAGTTCATAATTAAATGAATAATTAACTAATGAATGACTTAATTAACAGGCGATAGTAAAAGCGATCAGTCGCGTGCGGCGTTTGGAAATAAAAGACGCGGAAATGGTGTTTGCAAAGGGCGTCATTCTGAGTAAATCGGAAAAGGATGAGCTCACGAAAGAGATACAAAAAGAGGCGGAAAAACATTTGGAAAAAACAGCGTCATCATCATCACTTTCAAATGAATCCAATCATTAAATACGATTCTTTCATTATTATTAACATTACAAAAACTCATCTTTATATGCATTTAATTTCACGTAATAATTTATTACTTTTAAATTATGTTTTTTATTATTATTAATATAATTAAAAAATAATTGATTATTATGATATTAATAATTATTGAGTCAATTTTTAGTTTTTACATTTAAAAAATATGAATATTTTTATTATAAAAAAATACAATTCATATATAATCTGTAATGTTATGTTTCAATTTTCAAAAAAAGAAATTTTGAAAAATTTTCATTTTTAATTTAATACATTATTTTTAAATCATAAATCATAATATAACATAAAAATAATTAATAAAAAATTTAAGAAAAAATGAATGATTATATAATGCATTAATTATATTATATTATATGACATCTGAAAAATTTCAATAAAAAATGCTATGTTTTGAGAGAGAAATACGTGTTCATTCGCATTTAATTTAAAAGAATTTTAATTATTTTTTTACTTTTTTTTAATTTAACAGATCTTTAATTCGATTATCATCATTTTTGCCATTATTACCCATGATATAAGAGAGTCATTTGCATTTAATGATGATCATAATGAAGAATCATTTTTATGTATCGTATCATTTTATCATAAACATTCATATATAAATATATGACGAATGAAAAAACGGACTAAAATCAAATGCATTCATTCATAAACATGATTATAAATGATTTTAATTTATAAATGAATATATTTACTATGATATTAACTAATTTAATGATCGAAATAATTTGATGGTGATGATGATGGTCTTCAGAGAGCTTTTATCTTAAATAATAATTAGATTTATGGCGATTCATTAATTAATTATGAATTAAGATATTAAAAAATATTGAAAAATATTAAAATATTAAAATATTAAAATAAATTTTAGCATATAACAATCTCAATATCATTGTATAGTAAATTTTCATAAATCACTGTGTGTGGTAATGTAATACTTTACGTAAGTGTTTCGATGTTTTATTTAATTAATTATTATAATTAATTAAACATATATATTATATTATTATTATAATTATAAAAATTACGTGTGCATATTATTATAAAAAAATAAAAAATGTTAAATCATTTACTATTAAATTCATATACAAATTTTAATGATTTTTTAAAATTAAATGATTGCAATGAATTTACCTGAAATGTGTGTCATCATTATTGTGACATTTTCAGAGTTCACTTTTCAAAAATGTTACCATAATCGCGAAATTCCATTTATGGAAAATTTTGTGAATTTTCCAATATATACAATTTAATAATATAAATTATTTTATAATAAACTTCCTTTTTTATGACGAATTTTCAATAATATTCTCGCATTATGCCATAATTGTGTCCTCAAACGCAAATGTTAGTGCAAAACGTCATAATACTAAAAACTTTTTACGTTTTTGCATTAATATTTGCGCGTCTGAGGACACAATTAAATACAATAATAGCATGATGCGCAAAGCACAATTTTAGCATGAGTCAAAAATTCAGTAATCATACTGTAGAGTCTTTCCATAGTCCATTTCATTGACGATTCAAATGCGTGAATGTGTTTACAATAATGTTCCCTTTAATTAAATTTGTATCTAATATTTTATTTGATTTAAATTTAAATTTTAAATATTTATTATAAAACTTTTCATTTATCATATGAAAATTTATTTAATTAAATTTTAAGAAAAAAATACCAAATTTATCATATTAAAATGAAATAATTAAATAATATAAATCTTATAATACATAAAAAAGAAATATATTTATATATATTTATACATTAAATTATATGGATTTATGTGATGATAGAAATTATAAAATGAAAATATCACAAAACAATGGAATGATAAAAAATAAAAAAAAATATAAAAAAATCCATCATTTCATAAATCAGCATTCATGTTTAGTTTACACCTAATTTCATATTAAATGCCATTTCTTTGGTATATACAAAAATAGCATTTAATATGTAAAATTTTTGTATATATTATTTTAAAATTTATATTTTTAATGAAAAATTTACGAATCAAATAATGCATTATAAAATTTGTGCATATTATATATTAATTACTCATTTACCTCTCTTTAAATGCGATCTTATATCATAAGAGATCACTTTATGAGACTCAAAAATGTACAGTGACTCATTGTAAATAATGGAAAAAGAGTATTATCTCATGATATAAGACCCCTTTAAATATGCTCAAATATAAGATCATGTTTAAAAAGCAATAAAAAAAGATAATAAAAAATCTAAATATTGGTCCTTTATTTTGATATATTATATAATATTAAAGATAATAAAAAAAAACTAAAGGCAAATTAAAGGAAAAAAAGGGGTTTATATCATAAAATATAAGAACCCTGTACTTTCCTCACGTTATAAGCACTGACCTGAAAACAGGTATTTGAGTAATTATGGCGATTATAATATTAACATAATGATAATTTTTTTTTAAAAATTAATTTAATGACTTTAGTGTTTTCGAATTTTCCCGTATGTTTCTCTTTTAAAATGCTTTCCCATTCAGAGATAACATCGGCCAATTTCAATGAATCACTCTGTATATGTTCTAAATTCGGTTCAATGGGATCGTCACTGTAAAGTGCGTATTCCAATGATGAAAGGGAATTCATATCATCGGTGTTATTAATTCCGATTTCGGTATTCACTAAATTCACGAATTCCTCAATGGTCATTGATCCATCAAATCCTATGACGATATAACTTTCATTTGGAAAATGCACGGGAATACTGTGGGGTAATGAATGATCATAGGGATTACGTAAGAGTATGCTCAGCACCTCCATACGTGAGGGCCGATACTGCCGCGGCCCGTTCTTTAACGTCCGTTCCAAAGCCCTTTGACAATATATGGCATATTTTCCGATTTCGCTTTTAGTGTCCGCGGATCGGCGTAAATGATGCCGCAATAACCATAATGCGCGGCATTTCGGTACAAATAATGAAACGCTCAATGCTAAGAATTGAAATGCCTGAATAAAGACGCTCACCGATGGATTCCATTTATCGCATTTTTCAAATTTATCCGTAGAATTTGAGGCATTTATTTGCGATAAAAGACTCGTGCTATGAGTAGACACCGGTGACGTCTTTTCACTGTTCGTACCTAATGTTGAATCACATGCGAATATCGATTGTGTCGCGCATAGGAACAGATGATGGACACTGTTTCCGCCGCAGAATTTATTATGATGATGCGGCGATGTCTGTTTTATCAAATGATAGAACAGCTCTGTCTGAAGATCATCGTGACACAGACACAAATGCAATGAATTTTGCAAAAGTGTCACATGATAATCGATTCCCGCGGAGTTTAACGGTACCGAAATAAAGAGCTGAACCGATTTAAACAATTTAATTGCCTCATTATTTAGGTATTCATTTGGTAATGATGATAATGACTGAGATATATTATCTTTTGTATAAAGTACCATCGGATCTCTCCAAAGACTATGACCATCTAATGTCTGAGGACATTCTGTTTCGGAATTCATCAGACGCGATATCATCATCTCAAAGGCTGTTCCCGTACAATGGTCACCCGCGGACACTACGGTCAAATGATAGAGCCATGAATCAAAGTCATGTTTATTTGATAATAGTAAATATATGGGTCCCGATTCATGATGTTCCGGATATATTACAATGGTGTATTCAGCTTTAGTCTTAACTTTAGCATTGACTTTAGTAATACCGCTATTACCCGATTTACGATCATCATCATGATTATTATCATTATTATCATGATCATGATCGTGGTCATGGAAATTATCTTCAGATTCATCATTATCATTGTAATCATCGTCATCATCATCGGAATCAGATGCTGATTGAGTCACTTCTTCGACACGTGCCCCTTTCAAATCGATATGACCGATGGGCACAGAATCATTCGGACATTTATAGTAATAAAAAGTGCGATTTATGAGCATAGACCAACACCTTTTCGAATGTCCGTGTTTTACTTTTACCGTAAATCCCTCATATGTCACTTTAACATTGCGATTAATAACGCCATTACCATCACACGTGTTTATTATCTCATTATTCTTAAGAATGGCATTTTGAAGCACACGAATCCATTCCTCCATGGTTATGACAGAATCAGCGCTCAGATAATACGCTTTTTCATTATTCCCGCGTATGATTTGGAACGTGCCCGATCCTCGGCCCGCGTTCGACACGATTCTGCACGTGCTTTTCAATGGGATATGTCCGCGCGGTTTATTACGATTCACTTCATTCTGTGATTTATAATAATATAATACACCATCGTCTTTAAGAACGAACCATCGTCTGCGCCATGACTTTAGTTTACCCCCCAATTTTGTTAAATATCCACTTTTTTCTATTATCACCTCTTTATTAGTATCATCATCGATGTCATCCTTATCTTTAACTGTCTCTGTCTTCTCACATATCTCGAGTTTTTCCGGCCTTTGAAGTGATGAGTATCGTTTGGGTGTGATCGGCTCTTTGATCGGTTCATCTTTAATCATGTAATATCCGTCGTGATTTACGGCAGCATCGGGCGGTAATGCATAGTCACTGCTGAAATGTGAATCCACTGACATATTCATTCATTACCATCGTATTTCATTATAATATTAATAAACACTTTCATTTTCATTATCATTGCATATGATTATCAATCATCATACTATGATATGATACGATTCATTACTTTTTATTTATGTTTTATATGATATGATATAATATTAAATATTAAAATATATAATTAAATATTTAATAATAAAATCGTATATTTATTAAATACATTAATATTCATATATACACACAAAAAGATGATTCATTCATATAATAATAGCATTTATAATGATTAATAAATGGCATATGTTTACATACATCCATCATTTGGATATCTTTTATCATAATCATAAATTATGTCATTTTTAATTTAATTTTAAAAAATATTTAAAATATTAATTATGATGAAAAATATGATTTAATATTAATAATTAATAAAAATGACATTTTAATAAAATTTTAATTAAAATCATAGTCAAAACATTTATAATTTTAATAAATAATAAAAGTTATTTATTGTTAAATGTTCAAAAATGATTAGAAATTACGTAACGGAACAACATAAATGCATACCCTAAATATTAAATTAATAAATTTTAATACACATTTTGTGCTTTTATCGCATTATTACATTATTACATTCATTATGTTTATAATGAATTTATTGATAATATTAATGCATATTCAGCCATAAATATGAAAATGCCTTTTATTTTTGTGTGTGTTTTAAATGAAAGTGAAACGAACCAATGAAATGTCAATATTATTATAATGCAGTCATAGGCATGTAATATGTAAATATGAGCATTTTAAGCATTTCTTTCCCGTCACGTAATATGTGTATATTTGATCTATGCTTTTCAACTATAGGACAATCAATTACGTCACACTTACGTCACGGACATATCTGAAAACGTACCATACATATGTAAATTGTATGCTTTTTAAAAAACGGCTTTAAAAATGTCAACATATGTCAGAGTGTTTTTAAATAAATAATTTTTGCCCTTTAAATGTAACTACACTCTGTTCACGATTTTAGAATTATGAAAAATGTGCTGCAAAATTACAATTCAGATTTTAGACATATGCCCTTTGACAGTTGTTCCTCATATGTTCAGTCTTATATCGGGGGTGTGCATATTTTTAAGAATGCAAAACAATGCCTAAGATATAAAACCCCCTTTACGCTCATCCTTATATCCTGAGGTGAAAAATTAGTCTTTTATTTGCCCTTTGATTTTTGCACATCATTTTATAGGAACCAATAAATGCTCAGATTGAATTTATTTAAAAAAAATAATATTTTTAAATATTTATTTTAATTATAAATAAATAATTTTATAATCTTTTTTAATCATTGAAATATTTTTGCATTAAAATTAAAATTATTATTTAAATATAATTTAAAAAATGACTAAAAAATTATGTGATAATTATTTTCATATTAAAATTTTGATATGAAAACTTTGATCATTCTCAAAATTTAATATTAAATTTTATAATAATTTTATAATTATTTCATTATTAAAATATAATCCGATATTAAATACGTTTAAATAATGTTTTTCATTATTAAATGTAAAATTTTTTGTGATCACACCATTTATGGACACATTTTTCGGTGAATTTAAAAGTCCCAAAATTATAACATTATCCAAATGCGGAGTTTCATTATAACCATAATATAATGGCGTTATTTTTAATGAATTCTAAAATTTAAAATAAAAATATCTCAAAATTCATAATTATTAATAAATACACTTTTATCTCACATTATAACAGTACTTATATCACGTAATATTAGCATTCGCATTATCATTAAATGATTATAAAATTAGAGGCAAATAAAATGATAGAAATATACATAGAAATACATATAGAAATGTATATAATTAGTTTCTGGGATTAGAAAAATCAGGGAAATTTAAAATACTGGGAATGAATGGAAATTTTCGAACTTTAGCTTTAGCTTTCCTATTGATTATAATTAAAATATTAGGAATTTAGAAAATCGGGAAAATAAAGATTTTGGGAATTTTCCATCTTTATTTAAATATAAACCTATTTTTGTGATAAAAGTAGTGTTTAATAAAGTGAGATTATAGGTGTATTTTACCGCATTAAAAGAGAAATGAATGATATTATATTCCCCTAAAATGAGATTATCGGTGCTTTCACCATCGTCCCAAAAGAGTTCACCATAAGCACTTTGACTGTTATCTAAAGACACCATTAATGAAAAGGGATTGATTCGTGTTTTGGCTGTGGTCACATTCGCTTTTTGCGATGGTATTATATGACCGCCTCTAATGAGCACGTTTATGAATGTTAATGGCGAATTCAGTGTTATAAATTCGCCGTCACTTTTAATTTGAGTATAATCGGATATGTTATACCATAGTCCTTTAGGTAAATATGCGTCCACAGACGTGGCATTTTCAATTAGTGTCGGCACAATCATAATTCCCGATCCCCATAAAAATTGAGTTTCGATTTCATAGGCTTTTTGATCATTGAGAAATTCAAAGAATAACGGACGCGCCACAGTGTCACCATTAATATGAGCATTATAAAAGAGTGTGTAAAGATATGGTAAAAGTGAATATCTTAACATTAAAGCACTTTTGGCAGAGGCGACGACGTCCGGTCCCAGAGCCACGGGGTCCTGTTCTATGGTATCATCCGAATTATGGTTTCGGGAAAAGGGATAAAACGCCCCAATTTGTGACCATCGTGCACATAACTCAACAGTCGTGTTTCCATTAAATCCTAAAATTATGATAAAAATTATTTTTTAATAATTATTTAAAAATTAATAAATTATATTTAAAAAATTACCACAAATGTCAGCGCCAATTAATGGAATTCCGAATAAATTAAAATTAAGCACCGCTAAAATAAAATATATTTTTATAATAAAATAAAATATACATTATAATCCCATTATCCTTTAGATAAATCATTCAATAAACAGACACTAAATGTTAATTAACATTATAATTAACATATAATTAATATCGATTTTAATATACAGTAAAACCTCCGTAAGACAGAACCTCTATAAGACGGAAACCTCCTTAAGACGGAATAAAATATTGGACCCGAGCCGTTCGTCTTGTAGAGGTTTTACTGTATGTGATATTTTTACATTTAATATTATTATACTTTCACAGTACAAATATTATTTGTGTCTTTTTGTGTTAAGATTATCCATGACTTATCCATGAAAAAATAGGGTATTTATTATTAGAATCACGAATTTTGACACACATTAAAGCTTTTTGTTACTGTGGAAACACGATATATAACAGCATATAATCGTTTTAAAAATTGTGTCGAAATTCATGATTCTGATAATAGATGTTCCCATACATGCGATTGACCATTTCATCGATTCCCATGTCGAGAATATATCACCATCCCAATGTGATGCGTAATGACCGTGTCCGACGAATGTCGACCGCGATATTATGAACGGACGCTTTTTAAGTACGGTCTTTAATGCTCTAAAAATATAATGCATAATTATTTTATCATAATATTTATCATTATCATTTATTTAATATTTAATATACGGACACATTTGTGGCAATCGCTTCGGTAAATCCGTACAAATTATGGACGTCATAATGTAAACCCGCGTATTGTTGTGCCGTCATACATAAGGTTTTTGTTTTGAGTTTAGGGATGACACCACCGCCGGGAATAAAATGCGGATTTTCGATTTCATTATTCGGACACCCATAGAATGATCCGTCCACGAAATTGGACGGTTCATTCATATCAATCCATGCACCATCATACGCTATTATCTCATGATACCGTGCGAATTGTCGTGTCCAATACTCTATGGTCTTAGGGTTTGTAAAATCGGGAAATACCGTACCGTTTCTGTTCCATACTTTCCCTTTAATTAATTATACATTTAAATATATTTTTTTAATTTTTAAATATATAAACCTTTTAATACATTTCCGGACGCATTTTTAACGAAAATGTCCATTTTAATGCCGTCATCATACGGTGGATACGGATGTGTTTCACCGTCGCTGATTCCACAGTCAAACATCGGAACATATTTCATTCCCAATGAATGAACATAATCCACAAATTGTGGTAAATCCTTAAATTTCACATCATCGTACGTAAAATCATTGTGATTTTTCATCGCATCGATATCATTCCACTTTTTAATTCAATTTTTTTAATTAATATTTTAATTTAAATTTAAAAAACTTTAAATTTAAATTAAATATTGCATTAAATTCATAAAATAATTTAATGCAATATTTTTATATGGCATTTAATTCGATCATTACATTAATTTATAACACGAGAAATACATAATTAATAATAAATATAAAAAATAATATAATGTAAAATATATATTAAGATATAAAACTTATATATTTCACTCGTGATATAAGTGGAAATGAATGCAATAGATATATATAGATATTCTTAAGGGTGACTATACTAAGGAGAAACATTATTAAACCAAAACTTATTTAAAATGCCCCTAAAGTTATAAGAGATGATGGAAAAAGTGAGGTAAAAGGGTATTATATTTACCTGAACATCAAAGGGTATTTCGGCCTTTCGCGTCCTCTCAAATACCGCTTTCATATGATCCAAAGTGTCATAACCGAATTTACATAAATGAAATCCCAAACCCCAAAACGGTGGTAAAAGCGGTAAACCGATTAAATGAGTATATTGACGTATGACGTCATCGGGTTTCGGACCCAAAAATATGTAAAAATCAAAAATGCCTCCGATCGTACGCCATGTTATTGCGGGTTTCGGCTGTAATATCATGTCCATAGCATTACTATTAAATAGTAATACACCATTAGAAGAACCATCATCGGCATTATCGACGCTCAAATAAAAAGGATGAGACCCGTAAAGGTCCATATTTGGAACCGGTGCATGATCGGCATTGAAAAGAGTGTACCGTTTCCATGTGACCTCTTTTCTGAAACCGTCTTTATGTTCACCGATACCATAGATGAATTTCGATGGAATATCCGATGATATTTGCAAAAAACGATCGGAAAATATCAATCGCTTTAAATTCACTTTAAATACGGACGTTTTTCTTAATTTACGATTCACTATTAATTCACCATCATTTGTGACAATAGTCTCATATAAACTATTGTTTAAGTGTCGTGAAATATTTAAATTAAGTTTAGGAATGGGCACCTCATATCGTCTTTTATTAGCGTCATATATCTTAATACGTAATGAATAATCATTTAATGTGATGATTTCCAATTTTATTACTTTTGCGTCCTCTGAAAATCCCGAACTTTTTATACGATTTAACGTTATGATCGTACCATAGACATCACTTTCAATATCCGTTATATTGTAACCGATATAATCATTGGGATAATAACAAAACGGTACGTTTAAAGGCGGATCACCCTGTACCTGAGTCCAGCAGCATCCTCGAGAAATACAGACACTTTCAGAAACGGGTGAATCGGGATTACAATCGATTTTATCATCATCTTTAATAATATCGCACTTTTCTTTTATTAAACTTTTATGTTTACTATTTTCAGTCACTATTTTATCATTATTTAAATGTGTGACCGTAGTATCACGTAAGTATTTAATGGCATTATTATCATTAAAAACATTTTCATTGTCATTAATTTGCACTGAAATTAGCTCTTTTGAGACATAACTTTTATAAATGGAAAATATCGTAATAAATATGAGTAATAAAAGTATTGTCATAAATATAATAAAAAACGTATAATTATTTCTATATTTTTCGTATTTTTTTCTGTAAATTCCGCGAATATTTTCGCGATTAAATAATTCAATAGTATCATCCATCATTATATACTAAAAATATAATTACGCATATACTTTTAAATATATTTTAATATTTTTATTTATAACTTTTATATTAATTATAAAACTTTTTTTAAATTATAATGTAAACATAATAATTAAAAAATTAATAAATTTATAAAATATTAATATTTTATAAATATTAATGAATAAAATAAAAGATCATTTAAAATGTTATGTTTGTCATTTGATTAAT
>JAQIXB010000739.1:0-14539 GCA_034697405.1 Mesoplophora pulchra | reverse complement strand
AATTAATAAATTCATTAAAATTAATAATTAAATATTTAAAAAATTAACATTTTAATTATATTTTATTATAATTTATAAATGAAAATTTTTGATTTTTATTTATAAAATTGTAATTTATGTATGAACCGAATTCAAAATTCATTCATAATTACAATAAAAAGAGGGAAAACGCGATTCTCAATATAATTCTAATATAATATATTTGAATTAAAAATATAAAAAATTTGAATTTTTTAATTAAACATTAAACATAACATTAAAGATGACATTAGAACAGCATTTGATTCAGTCCATGATGTGGTGTCAGTGTTGTGATGAATCAAAAATGAGTGAATTAATAGAGAAATGCCGATGTATGTATATCGTGAATAATTTTTATAAAAATCTTAAAATTAAATTAATATTTAAAAATTAATATTATTCTTTAGCATTATCCGAGAATTATGATGAACCATCATCATCACGAATAAACATCGATACATTAATACATAAAATAAACCGAAATATTCGTGCGTTCGGAATGGAAATATCGCGTCATCGCAGTGAAATCAATGGTGATATTTATTATATTTTAATTAATACCGTCGATAGTGAAATCACACGAATATCTTCATTATGGACCATGAATGAGATTCAATACTTTCGAAATATAATGTGTAATATCATTGAAAATGGCAATGGAATTATTAAATCGATGACGGCTTTGAATTTGGATCATAATGGAATTACTAAAACGCGTGCTGAGGAATTACTAAACATTTGGACCCAACAAAAATGGATCGAAAATGACCGTTTCGGGAATTTGGCTTTAGGTGTCCGATGCTTATCCGAAATGAGCGTATACATACGTGATACGTTCGATGTTCATGATTGTTTCATCTGCAAAATGCTTTGCATCAGAGCCTCACAATGCTCTAATGACAAATGCGATGTTAAAATGCATTTTCATTGTTTTAATGCTGATGATTCATGTCCAAAATGCAAAGCGCCACTCACGTATATGAATACTCAGTCCGAAAGTAACAAAAGAACCAAAAGAAAGAGCATGAATGATGATGATAATGCCTCAAATAACGATTCTACGGACGAATCTATGGATGTATCGAACGAACCATTATCCAAACGGATTCATAATTCCGCGATCAGAGTCTAAATCATTTACACATTCATTTTTATGCATTCACTTTATTCTTAAATTTAAAAATATTTTATATTTTACGATCATTTATATTACCTTTTAAATGAGAGACATAAATTTTTGAATAAAGAAACGTGTAATGATCATCCTATTTTCTTAGTATATATGTGCACATCAAAAATATTGCATTAAAACTTTTTATTAATTAAATTACAAAAAAAAATTTAAAAAAATTTATTATTATATTAAAATTTCATTTAAATGTAAACATTTTGTATTTATATATTTTTTTCATGATAAATGTGATTTATTAAAATATTTGAAAACATTTTTATAAATAATTGGTCATTATCTGATGTGTTAATATTACTTTCATAACGAATGATTTTATAACAAATTATTAAATGATCATTTAATCTTAATTAAGATGTAATTTTAGGTCTAAATTTTTAAATTAAATTCATGATGATACATAATGCGATGATATTGAATATTCAATATTAATATATGTTTTGCGTTTTATCTCACTCTTTACCGTTCTTATAGTGTGGGGTGAGCATAACCGCTATATATTAATACATTTGAAAATTCTCGATTTTTATATTAATTGAACAGAATTTAAAGGTTTTATTTTATTAATTAATTATATATAATTTCCTAAACTGAATGTACTTTTCACATCTCTGTTTCTATTTAATTCCGTGAAAATATTCTTTTGTCTGACCCCCGATTTTACCTTTATTTATCATCACTAATTTTTTCCACAGAATTACCAATTTTTCCGATGATGATATTTTAAAGGTCCGAATAAAAAATAGTCAGAGGGGGATTAATGTTAACTAAAAGGGGGTCATTAATTAATTTGAAATCACATTATTTAATACTGAACATTGAAACCTGTGTGTGGATAAATATTTTTATAAAAATGACACTGCCTCTACTACTATTGTCCCTTTCGTGTTTCTCCCTGCACAACTCTAGTAGCTGATACTGCCTCTGTATGTTTTGTTAATTTTTTAATTTTTATTAATTTTATTTAATTTTAATTTTTTATTTATTAAATAAAGTTTATTATTATGGATATACTAATAATAATAAAGCCCTTTAATTGTAGTATAATCATGTAAATATTCCCCCATTAATATTCTTTTAATATTCTAAAAACTAAACCTAAACTTAAAATTTGGATATTTTATTGGGTAATGTTATTTTTCATAATTAATTTTTTTGTAAATTAAATGCTGTGCCGTTTTAATATTAAACTCTATTATGTCCACTATTTCATGGATGGTCATTTAACGATCATCCATTACTTAATGTATTTTTATATATATTTTTTCATGGATAACTGCTGTTTTTGGTTTACTCTCTTAGGGTCATTTTCAAGTGATGTCCATTTAAATCTATAAAACTTTAAATATAAATATATGATGAAATTTGAAATACAAATATTATATATTTGCACTATACTTTTATTTATAGATTTTTGAATAATTTTTTACATAAAAAATTAGATCCCTTTACTTTGTTTGTTATGTCCATTTTTAAAAATAATTATCATCACTAATGTTTAAAGTGATGTAACTCTGTAACCATTAAAGGGAAAAATCTTAAATTTTTATCATAATATAAGGGAATATCATACTCTATTATGAACATAAAATAATTGACCTCTGACCTTTACGACTATAGGGAAATCACTTTTTTCAATTCTTCTAATAAAAGGCCAATTTATATTTACTCTAAATGTATATTTGCATATAATATTAATATTAATATATTAATATGTTAATATTTATATTAAAGTTCATTATTATAAAAATTAGAATATTAAAATTTCGTTCGTTTGGGATGTTCTGATTATACTGTATGTATACTATTATTTAAAGGAAAAGCGTTCGTTTCCGTTTTGTAGAGGTTCCGTCTTAAGGAGGATTCGCATTGTAGAGGTTCCGGAATGTGGAGGTTTTACTGTATTTCTCATAATATTAAATGCATTCTCTTATTATATGATCGCAATGATTCGATATCACGCGGTTAATGATTGTAAATGATCGCACAGGAAATGAATGTATAAAACTAATATAATATAATAAAAAATGTTAAAATTTAAAGAAAAATCATAGAAATCATAAGCATCAATGAGTTTAATCTCACATTAGGATACTAAAGGTAAAACATAATTCCAATATATTGACACATGTAACATGTACTAATGAATAATCCTTTAGTATTAATGAAAATTGTGATCACCGCAGGAATTCTTTTGCGGTTAAAACGTGAAATAATTAAGAGACCCCTGAGTATAATTAAGTAATAATGCGCACCGTTAACTTATTGTATATTTCATTATTAATACATTATAATGCTAAAAATGGGTAAACATATTATTATTATAATAAAAATTTTATTTTTTTAAATTATTTAAATATAAACATGATATATCATAAAATTTTAAAAATGTATAATTATATACATTATAAATATTATTTATAAATAAAATTGTATATAAATTATATAATTTATATCATAATATTTCAAAAATTTTAATAATTATATAAATTATATATATATTCTAAAGTCAAAGGTTAAAATTTATTATTTTAAAATTTAATTTCAATGATAGTTTCTTTCAATAGTATTTGTACACTCATACCTCGAGGTACATGCATAGCTCAATTATGACATAAAAATATAGTTTAAAATTCCTTTAAATGATTTATATTTTTATGATATAAAATTATAAAATAATTTTCAATTTCATTTATTACTGTAATTTTTTAAATGAGAAATGCCTTTAAATTAATAATGAATTTAATATTTTTAAAATTTTATATTCTTTATTATGTCATAAAATACTGAATAATTTTTATTTCTAAATTTTAATGCTTTAATAATATGCAGGAAATGAATGATAATTTAAATCTGAAATAATTATTAAAATAATATAAATGATTTTTGTTATTCTGAAATTATAGATTATGTTAGGGCTAAGATTAGATTTAATTTTCAATGTAAAGTCCCGCGGCTAAACATTTAAATATAAAAATTTTAAAATATTTTCAAAAAATTGTTTTTTGAAAATTTTATTATAATTTTATTATAAATGAAACATACATATGTATGAACATTGTGTATTCATGAATTTCATGTCACATTTAATAATAAAACATTTAAAATTTTTAAATGAATTTTATTAAAAATTTAACTTTAAACGGATTCAATTTATATAAAACAATAAAAGCCCAAATTTTATATTATTATATTTATAAACTTTTACGTGATTATATTTTAAAATGAATATAATCATTATAATATTAACTTTTCAATTAAATGAAAACGGTTAATTAATACTTAAAATTGTTTTTATAAACGTTTATAAAACAAAACATTTATTTAAAATTATAAATTATATTTTTAAATTTTTTAAATTGAAAATTTTAAAAATATTTTTGATTAATTTCAATATATTTTTTATTATTTATAAAAAAAAATTATTTGACATATTAAAATATATATTATTTTTTAAAACTGAATTTATATACAGATAAATTTCAATTATAATATTATATTAAATTTTAAAATTTAAAAATATTATTATAATAAATTTAATTATATATAAAAATAAATAACATTATTTCATAAGTAATGAATCTAATAGGCTCAAAAACCCGAGCCTGAGCCTGCTAAGCATAGCTCAAAATTTTCCTAATTTGAGTTTCACTTTTGACCTCAGAGCATGAGCCTCTAATTCTTGAATTGAGCCTTAACTTTAAAATATTATACAATCACTTTATTTTTTCATTATATTTAAGAATAAATGACATTTTAAGGGTTTGATTTTCTTTACTTTTTTACTTTGATTTTTTACTCGTATTATAGCTCAGAATATGCACATTTTGAAATATGTTCAAAAAATTTGCAATGTGATGGTAAAACAAAATCAGTCTTTTAGTTTGTGATATATGATGTATTAATTCTGCGCTAAAATATCGGGGCACAAAAGCATTAAAATGTATAAACAAAATCTAACTACAGTTAAATCTCCCTAAGACGGAAGGTTGGTTCGGTCCCAAATTCACTTCCATAGAGTTAACATTAGGAGGCACCTCTCTAAGACGGAAACCTCCTGAAATGGACACATGCCCTGGTCCCAATCGATTCCGTCTTAGGGAAGTTCGACTGTATTGTTACATTTGTTTATAATATGTTACTACAATTCACATGTAAATATTACAATTTAATGTATTTAATACAAAATATTGTAATGTAATACATTAAAAATCTCACATATTGCAATTTATTGTATTAAATAATAATTGAAAAATGATTATTTTTAGTTTTAGTTTTGATTTTAACATTTTGAGCCTAATCTCAGGCTCGAGCCTGAGCCTATTGGATTCTTAATTCATAAGAGTCATGAAAGTGTGTGTATACATATGTAAATATACATGCATATTTAATGCTTTTATTATAAAATATTTTTTTGGCATTTATGGTTTTATAATTAAAAATATTATACATGATGCTAATGGGTTAGCCTTTTAACTCACGACTCACATATCAAATATGAGCATTTTTCTTAACATTAACTATAAAATATACGATTGAATATACACACTCAATAATTTACATATAAAAAAGTAAATGTTTTGTGAACGTACGAATTATTCAGTCTTAGGACACTGCACCCATATATTATTAACATGCACATCCTTTATATATATTATTATATATTATATTATTATGCATATGTAATAACAGTTAAAGTGATTTTTAAATACGTTAACACATCCTCAAATGCTGATTAATGTTAATAAATTTAACTAAAAAATATTAAAAATATTAAAAACATTCGTTTTAAAAACTTTTTAAACATATTTTTTTAAAATGATCATTCGCGTCATTTTTCACGTTTTTTAATATTTTTAATTATTTTAATTTATAATTTCATTTTAAAATAATAATCATATATTTATTGTGCGCATTATCCACGGAAACTTAACGTAATGATAAACTTCCTAAAGATACGGTTCATTTATAACAAAACATAGCATAAAATAAACGCTTATTATTTAACCCAAAAATTAAGAAAAAAAATATTTTATATTCAAATGGCATAATATATGCTGAAATAAAACATATATAATTAAATAAATGCCTTTATATGTATATGAGTCTATGAATATCACAATTTCAATGAAATAAATGAGTTTCAATTAATCATAAAATTATTATATTTATTTTAATTTTGAAAAATTTATATATATTAATAATAAAAATTTACATAAAATTATTGATGAGAATTCCATTGCCATATATAAATTAAAATTAATTTTATTTTTAAAAAAATAATTAATTATGTTAACTGATGTCACAAATATCGATATATGAATCAAAGTAATGAATATGTGTTTTGAGAAAATGGGATCGTCACATATTCTCATTTTTATTTTTAAAATTTATTTTAAAATGCATTTTCTTAATATTTATATATGTAACAAATTTAAATGCGGATATAACAATATTATAATAAATATTTTGTAAATATTATAATATGAAACATAATTCTAACATAAGATATAGTGATGTTTCATATTCTATAACTATCAGCTATAACTGAACTTTCATCTTTGAAGTTAAATACCCAATGACCTCACTTTTGTTATAAAATTTCTATCTCAGGATGAGTACAATTTTGACACTCCGAATTTCTAATAATAAAAAAATCAAAGGGAAGTAAAGAAAAAAATATATCCTGAGGTAAGTATACCAATGCACCCCCAGAGATATAAGTAATGTACAAAAGTTTAGGAATTTTGTATGTTCGATTTATAGATACAGACTAAAGTTCACTTATATCAGAGCCGAAAGGATCATAGATTCAGTGCCGCATAAATAATGGAATTATTCACCATATAAAAGTCTCATTCCTTTTGATGTAATCTCACATTTGAAATGCATATCGAAACTCACATTTTATTGTATCCGTCGATTCACATTCAGCATCAAAACATTTCAATGATCATTTCCTATTTTTAAATTATAATTATGTATAATTTAATAAATGATTCAATTAATGTATAGATTTCGCATTCATATATACATTTTTTAATATGTAATGTTTATTAAAATATGTTTATAACAATTGAATTTTTGAATATTATTATTTAAATAAAAATTGTTAGCGGATTATACTAAAATTAAGCACCGGGCTTCTATTTGGCAAAAAAGCATTTTTAGAGTAAATTTTGTGGACCAATTAGAAACCCGGGCTTATATTTGGTATAAACTTTAAATTTGATATTAGCTTATATTTAAACGATATTTTATTAAAAATTAAGAATACACATAATTAAATATAGTATATCAGTATCTGGGTCTTTATCATTTTTACATTATATCTTAAAATATGCTTAAATTATAGATAAAATTCTTAATTTAAATGATTAACTTTTATATTTTTATGAATAATGTGAGCTTTAAATACAAGCCAACTGCCCTAATATATGGGCTTATATTACTTAATTTTGGCATATTCCGGTATTATTATTATTATTATTATTTTCTCATTACTATGGGGTTGTGTATACCTTTTCTAAGATCCATATGCTTTTTATTTCTTCTGTCAGATCATTGTATTTTTGTATCTTATGCTGTTCTGTTTTGGTCATGTTTTTATCCATAGGATGGGCAATGTTATTAAGTATGTGATTCTTTTTATTTTGTCTCTGAATATGATGCCTGTTACATGTTATGCTTTTATCGGTATGTATTTCTCTGTCCCCATAAATTTTGGCATTTTCATTTTCTATTGTTTTTTGCGGTATATATTTGTAGTATGGTGTTTCTTCTGTTATTAGGTTATATTTTACTGCCAATTATTGCTGTATTATTATTATTTGTGTTTCGGGCCGTCCCCTCTAAATGTCGTAAATCGTTTAAAAAAGACACATTTAATCCGATCACTTTTTGGTCACTTTTGACCTAACCAAAGAACACGTAGACCTAACCTAACCAAACCTAACTTAACAGAGTAATATGTGCACCAATATAATGACCGTATCTGGTCAATTCGGACATATAAAAATTAACGCTTTTGTGGCGCATATCTCTATGCATGACGTCGATGACATTAAGAGAGGACGGCCCTGTTTTTCAGTTCTTTCCTGAATCTCGGAAGTGTTTTAGGCACTCCGGTGTTACACTCGATATGGATATGCATTTAATGTTTAATTTTTGTTTTATATTAATAGTTTTGCCTCTTTAGGTTGGCTTAGCTCAAATATTTATTTTAGAATTTGAGAATATTCACTGAGAAAATAAATACAATTAAAAACTGGGAATTTTGAAAATTATTACAATAAAAAATTGTTACATTCTTTGAAAAATTTAATAAAATTTTGAAAAAACAAAACTAATAATCTAAGGTTTATTTTTTATAGTTTATTAGAAAAATTGCGAATTCGGAGTGTTTATAGGAAATATTTTATAATACTCTAATATTTAAATTACTTATTTGAGCACATCACTTTCTTGAAATTTCAATGTTAACAGGAAATTTGTCATGAATTTCAATATTTATATAATCATTTATCACATTTTTCAATTAATCTAAAGTTCGATTATATTCTTAAACCATAGTCTTAATATTTGATAATCAGTACCTTTGAGATTAATATAACATTCCTTAAGTTAAAGCAAAGTGTACCTTTAGGTTAAATCTACCATTATTTTATTAAAATGTTTAAAAAAATTATGTGTAATATTTATTTTATAATTTTTTATCAAATAATTTTATAAAAAAAATATAAATTTTAATGAATTATTTTATTTCTTTTTTAATCTTTGAAATAAATAAATAAAAATGATAATGTAAAAAAAATTCAAAAAATGGCCTAACATCTTACAACGGATTATTATGATTATGATAATAATATACATTTTGACATAAATTATCAGTAAAATATATATAAATGTTTAAGAAAAATGTAAACATGTTAATGAACTGAATGAAAATTGCTATGTCTACTATCAAATGCTTAATATTATCAGTTTAGTTTTGTATATTATTATTTATTGAGAGTCATAATAATGCTAAATGTACATTTATTTATATGTTTTACCATTAGCATTTGCAATTATTATAACGAAATTTATCGTTTTAAAATACTGTTAATATGAGTTTTTCAAAAATATAAATTTAAAAATATTTAAACATTTCACTTTTAAAATTCTAAATTTATTTATTATTATTTTTGAAAATAAAAGTCAATGTTAAAGTGTATTATTTTATTAATGAATTTAAAAATATACATTTAAATATTATTCGTATATAAAGATTTACATATATTTTTCTAAATATTATCATTATTATTATCTTTTTTTATTATTTAATGTAAATTTTATTATTATTATTACTATGGGATCAATTATCATATGTTAGCTATTATTTCACGTAACAAAAAATACAACAATGGATGGTATGTATGTTTTATAAATAAAATTTTCTAAAATCATTAACATAATAAAGAAAAGATACTAAAGAACAAATAATAGTTTATTGGGTAATGCACTGTACAATGATCTTTTAATTCTTTTATTTACAGCGTATTTAACCACATCTGAACCAAATGGTAATAGTTATATACTAACATATAACAATAAATAACTTTTGAATATTTTTATTTTTTAGTTCAACTCGAAAATGGCACTCTTTTACTTTTGGCAATTATTTTTTTAGTTTATATATTGGTTTTAATATTACTATGCTTTCCTTTGTATTACTGTATTCATTATTTGAATGGAAAAAACAGAGAAAATGATGAGATACTTACTGAGGATGAAAGATACGCCATACACCACTTTAGTTCTTTGCCAATTACATGTACACTTTTTTTTAATTATTTAATTATTAATAAATTTAATTAATTAAATTTAATATAATTAATCGGATAATTAATTTTAATTATTTAATTGAAATTAATTATTGCGATTATACTTTAATAGTTGAGGTCAAATTATGGAATCATATTAAATGGATTCCTGTATTATGCCTTTCATATGGAATTATTCGCATATGTATTTACATGACAAACCATTGTTGGAGAACATTTGAAACAATCAATTATATGATCGGCAGTCTTATGGCGGTTTCGGCCGTATCATTAATGAAAATGAATCATTTTGATGAATATGGCACCACCGCTATCAGATTAGTCATTATCACGCCGATAGTATCAGATACGATACAGCATTTCATAGTCGGAATCGGTGATATCATGTTTTTGAGGGTATTTGAAAAGGGTGAGTCCGTATATTCAAATTTATAGTTTAACATAAATTACATAAATACATTCATTTACATATTACATTTGACACTATACTAATATAATGTTTAAAATCGATGAAATGTGAGCGAAGGAATGTATACATTTATATATATATTAAAAAGTTTCGTAAATATTATATATTATTAAAGTGAATAAAAAAGTGAGTGAATATGACAAAAACTAATATCAATCACTAGTGATGTCATAAAATATTTACTTTAATATTGAATGTGTATAATTAGCTTAATAAAAGAGAATACATATAAAGTATATAATTTTTGTACATATATGATTTGAAAATGCATGATATATAATTTTTGTGCATATATATTTTTAGATCGATTTTTGCGAATGAATTGTTGCATTACGGAGGGACTAATATTTCATTTAATATTTAAGCATATGTTTTTCTTTAGTCTCACAGTATATTACGTAATCATTCGTGCACTTTATTATTCATACGATCGTAAAGTGAATGAGATTCGTGATACCATTTCCGCAATAATTGTCAATGGGACATCGACGGCTTTGGTAATTGTATCTCTCGCGTTTGTAATTATACCGCTTTTAGAGCGTATCGATCCCATTTCTTATTCCATAACGATTTTGACATTCCATCACTTCATTGTCCATTTCCCCTATGGATTAATCATCACATCATCCATTATGACTTTGAAAGTGATATTTCAATGGTCCTCTCATTACTATTTACGCGCATTCCCCACATTTATACCCAAAACAGTTAATGATTTAAGTGAATATGAGAAATTCAATTTACAATCATATCACGATTTTTCATTTATAGTTTAATGACATTATTACTAACGCTGTCACATTCACTATAAGGTCAGGGTCATTCACTGAAAATTACTAGCGTCATATTCATAGTTCATTCAATATCATAATTACGTTTTTCAACTTTTTTATGTTTAAATCATTAGTCATAATTAAATAATAAATAAGCATTTTACATATTTTCGTTTTATTACTCATATTATACTGCAGGAAAATGTTGACCCTACGCCCCATGGGCTAATATTTATTATATATACTATTATTAAGTTTACATATTTATTAGGATTTATATGGGAACTTAATATAAATCCATCTTTTCATTCGGAACAATAAAATATGTGTGATTTGTGTAAAATGCATAAAATGTGTGTAATTTATATTTATATTTTACTTTTACTTTAATTTTTAAATATCATGTGACTTTAAAAAAATTATATCTCTTAATAATGTCATTAAATTTTCCAATGCCTTTTTAATGATAGACTCATCTATAAAAATACACATTATAATTATTTTAAAATTAAGAAACATAATTATAATCACAATCAAAAGCACAATTAAAATTTATAATTAAATTAATTATGTAAAATTCACATTTATATCTATTTTGTCCGTTATTAACAAATTTTTATTAAACAATTTTTACACCGATGTTTGTACATTATTAAGTTTATTCATTAAATAATTAAAAAAAAATCTGAATATTTTTTAGATTTATTTAATAAAATACAATATGTTTTATTTTAAATGCCACTTTTTTATATGACTGTGTCTTAAAAATGGCAATTAAAGTATAGTTCGATGTAAAAATGTAAATAAACAAATTTTAAATTATAATTTATGGTATTTATTATTACACAATAAATTAAATAATATCATAGTCAAAATATCATAATATTTAGTGTATTTTACAATAAAAATATTTAACAATATTATAATTGAGTAAAATAATTGAGTATCCTTTTAAAATGCACACATTGTATTAGTTATTTATTATATACAAATAAATTGACTAAATTCATATGTTGCATTAAGTTAACCCTTCGTTATGTTAAAAACATGTCATCAGTATTCTATGGTCATGTCTGTTAAATATCAGTTTAGTCAAAAGAGAATATAACAATGTTTTTGTGGTCAGTATGGTCAGAAATGTCCGTTGGATTATTTCAGTTTATTTCAGCTCTTAAAGTATTATTGCATTTTATTATTGCATAAAAGTGATATTTATATAATTAAATTATATTTAATTTTTTTCATAATATATTTAGCCTTCCCGGACTAAATGCCAACACCCAAAATGCCCACAGCCAAAATCACCACATAATACAATCACCACAATCGCTTATATCTAAAGTTATAAGTAAAGTTATATCTAAAGTTATCGCTGATATTGCATTTTTGTCTGTTTTTATATTTTTACTGTATTGGGTTAGGTTGGGTCTTATACCCGCGGATCATGTATCCGCATTTAGACGCATATAGACGTTTTCAAATTTTAAAATTTTGACTAAAAATACTAAGGGGGAGTAAAGGAACTTTTTAAATATATATTTTTTGCATTATTAATACCTTTTAATCAATATTTTAGACTTTTGTTGACACTCTGATCATAAATGAAAATATTGTAAACTGCGATAGTAAATATCGGTATACATAACGTGAAACGACATTTTTAATTTAAAAAATAATTATATTAAAAAACTAAAATTTGGCAATTCAAAGGTGAAATTTATAAAATAATCATTAAAAATATGGAAAAAATGAATATATTTTTAATTTTTAACAAAAACATTCATCAAATTAATGTTTTTGTTAATGTATTAATGAATAAAAAAAATTTCGCATTTATTTCGCATTTTTATTAAAAGTTCGCATTTTTTATTCTTATTTTGGATTTTTTGAGACCCTTAATTTTTATTTTTAAAATATTGGAAAATTGAATATATGCATATATAAAAATATTTTACGAAAAATGGCATCAAAATTCACATAAAAATTATAGTTTTTTCACTAATTTTAAATTTTCATGATATATGATGAATTTTATAATTTTTATTATATTTTATTAATATACATATGTATAAATGTTTAAAATTACATTATTAAAAATTAGAGGGTCATTTTCGGAAATACAGAAAAACGGGGCATTCGGACACTATTCTAATTCCGACTTTCATTACAAAAATGCTAAATTTTTATTTTAATTTATTTTAATTTTTTTCAAATTATTTTTTTTTTAATAAAGGAATAAATATAAAATAATTTAATAAAAAAATCGATATTAATATGGGCATTTAATACCGAATAAAAACATTTAAAGTTACGGTATCGTGAATGGGAATCCATTTCCGTACACACTGTATGTAGTCTTAGATTAACAAAAAAGTAACAATTAACATGTGAATATATATAAAAAATATTGATTTTACACAATAAATATTTTGTTAAAAATAAAAATTAGGGCCGAATATGTGAGCCCACACGTCCGTATGAAAACCCATGGGCCTTTCATCATTATGAATTAAGATATGCACATTTTGGTATAACATGATATATTCATAGTAAATTTTCATGTTTATAATACATTAATCATTCATCAGAAAAAATTCGAATATAAATTACTATAAAATTACTAAAAAATTACTAAAATTCGGGTGCGAAAATGACCATTAATTAATAAATTACATATTCGTGATTATAATGGTAATCGTAAAATTTATAGTGAATTTTTTTAAAAATCGTGATTTTAGAAAAGAAATCATAATTAAAAAGTACTATAAAAGTGTAATAAAATTATATATTTTAATATTTTGAAAAATAAGCATAATAATTAATCATTAGTGAAATGTATATTAATTTAGCTTCGATATTATCTAATATTAGATCAACTAAGATGTACTAAAACTAAATGATAGTCAGCAATACATTTTAGGATATATGCATCACTAATATTTAAATCAATCAATTTAAATGATAGCATAATACTAGTCCCGGGGCTATTCAATATTTTAAAAAATTATGCATTAATTATAACTTTGTTTTTGGAATTTAATAAAACAGAGAAATATATTGACATTAATTGACATTTAAAATATTTAATATTTTTAAAAACATATTATAATTTTAAATTTAATATTAAGTTTCATATATGCATACACATGTTTGTCTTTTAATATTCTAATTTAATATATATATATATATATAATAAAATTATAAATATATATAAAGAATATAATGTATCATTTGATATATAATTATAATAAAAAAATTCATA
>JAQIXB010000738.1:0-14549 GCA_034697405.1 Mesoplophora pulchra | reverse complement strand
GTCACTCGAAAAACGTATTAAATTAAATAAAAAATAAAATGAAATGAAATATTTTATTTAATAAATTTAAGTAAAAAACGTTAATACAGAATATGTTAATGAATAAGAGAATGATCCGAACGCTATGAGATTATACATTCGAATGTTTAAAGTAAAAATAAAAATAATTAAAGAATGAATGAGCGCGCGGATATAACAATAGGCATCGGTCTCTCAATATTATATTATTATGTATATATATTTTATTTTATTTTTATTGATTATAATTTAAATTTATTAATACATTTAAACGTTTTATCGCTTTTATAAAATGATGCTTTTTATTTTTTGATGCGTCATAATTCCATTATTTTGATGATTGTTTAATACGGATCTAAATCATTTATCAAAACACAGCATTAATTACAATGACAGTATATTTTAGATATTATATTCTGAGAAAAAATTAGAAAAAAGGAGGACATAGCATATTATATGTGTTTATTTGTATTTTCGCTTTATTTCTTGTTAAGATATATCTAGTTATACACTAGTCATATACTAGTCATATACTGGTTATATACAGTTATACACTGTTATATACTATAGTTTATGAAAGAAAAAGGTGAATGTGTCTCATGAGTATCATTAATCCGACGATGAAGTAACAGTAAAAGATATCTTTTAACGAACGGACGCACTATCGACGTACAAAATGATCATGGAATATGTCTCTAAAAATATATTGAGAAAAATAAAAGAAAAAAGATTTGTACTTAGTTCTACTAATACTGTGTATATACCATAGTAGAACATGGTATAGTATATTCTCTTATTCCAATAGCAATCGTTCAAAGTACAGTTAATAAGAAATAGTTTCATCTTTTTTTAGTCAATAATTGATTGGTCACGTGTTTAACTTTTTCCAATATGATAGACTAAAGTGAACCTAAAATGATGATGGTTCATGTACTTTTGTATAGTAAATGTATAAATATATATCAAAGTATTTGTATATAACACATGTGTATGTGAGCATATTATATCTCTAAGTATTGTATAGAAATGTACAGATATGCAATATTTTACACACACTTTAATAGTTTATATACTGCTTATAGTGTACATAAAAGTATGTACTCATAAAAGAATAGAATCATTCTATTAGAATGTGAAATAAAAGCATGAATATAGTAAATGTATAGTAAATGTGTTATTGAAACTAAATACACATTTTACATCAATGATGAGAGAGCATAACGTGCATCACATACACGTTACGCACTTTTTTACTATTATAACACTGTATATAATAGTATATGTTAACTTAAAAACAATTGTATCGTCAAAACGTCAAAAATGCTTTTTTATGATGAAATTGTTATATTTCATTGTTGTTTCATTGTTGTTCCATTGTTGTTTTATTCTTATTTTGGTATGGTGCTTTGAGCCTCTTTCTTCAATAATCCTAAAATCCGGAGAATCGTCAAATCGCTAAACATGTGAGAGGCATTCACGTGAACCAAAAGAAAAGCAAAAGTACAGTCATTGCTATTTTTAGTAAATCATAGTATAATATCCCTCACAATATGGTATATGATAATGTTTTTCTATACATTAAAAGAGGATTCAGTAATTTTTTGGGTCTTTCGGAGACTTATTTAATAAAATAATTGCCAGTGATACATTGGCTACTAGTACTAGCACTAGTACACTGTACTGTACTAGCTACACAATGCATGGGCATCATTCTTCCATACATTTAGTATTTATACGATGAAATAAAATTAGAAAGACTTTTACCATTACCATTATATAAAATAAAACGCAAAAATAACAAAAATTCAGTAAATATAATATTTAATTTTTCACAAATAATGATGTCACATATTTTAATATTATTATAATATATGCTAAAAATTTATGTAATTTATGTAATTGCTATATATATACAATATATATCGACATAACAATTATTTATATATAAATATAATAGTACTAATATGTACTAGTAAATTTTATCTTTATTTATTGAATGAATACAGAAAAATAATCGAATAAATGAATGGTACATTAATGTTTAGTAAAATTTATTTTAAAAAAGTACCGTTACGATAGTTAATGTCATTTTATTTTTTTCATTAAAAAATAAAAAATTTAATGACGATTTTATTGACCGTTTCTATTGTTTAAAGAAAAGGGATATACAATAAAATTGAGCATAAAATATTCAGCACATTCATGTGCAATAAAAGTGATATCCTCAAATAGTGTATGTACACTAGTAATTGCCATAATATAATAGTGTACAAAATGCATAGACGAATGCATATTGTAAATCAAAAGAATGTATATATTTAAAGAATATGGATATACTTAAAGTTTAGTAAAAGAAAAGTTCAATTTTTTCCATTAAAGAAATTCGTGTCTTTTAAATGAGAAATTCATAGCACATATGTAAATTCATCGATTCAAAAAGTCATCAGTGAACTATTACAGTGTACTAAAACTATGCATAATACTATAGGTAAAGTCTCTTCACGCGCGACTCAAAACATGCTTTTATTTAATTAAAATTAAGCATTTATTAATAAAAGTAATTTTAAATAAAATACAATAATTTAATTTGAATAATATGAGTATTAAAATATTTTTATTTTTCTCATAAAATTTAAATACAAAAAATTAATTGTAATTTTTTTATAAATAAATTTTGTAATCATTTTAAATAATGATTTAAAATTAATTATTAAAAAATTTAAAGTATTTTTATATGATTATACTAAAATTATTAATACATGATTATTCCAAATTGTAAATCACATTAAAAATAAGGGTCAAAAAATATATAGAGTTTTAGACAATTTAAAGTAAAATTTCCATATGTAAATATTATCCGATTCTTATGAAATTCATACATAATTATCTCACGGGTGTGGCACAAAATCCCGAAAAACTATAATCCCGAGAGGGTCAAAATCCCGAAAAAAAATTAATAAGGTTATTCCTTATATCTCGAGTTTCTCAACACATAATTTACAGTAAAAATAAAAATACAGGCGCCTACGGCGTCGTGAATATAAGACCCAATTTAACCTAACATAGTAAAAATATAGAAATTGATAAAAAATGCAATTACAGGCGCATACCGGAGCCGTGGTTATTCCCACGATTTAATATCCCATAAAATTCATAAAATATAAAATTAAATATATATTTATGCTCAAATTATATCTTTAAACGCATTAATTAATTTTCGGGATTTTGGTTTTATATACAATTTATGCAATTTATGTATATATTGTATATTTATGTATATATATTTTAAACATATTTTCAATTTTATTATTAATAAAAAAAATTATATTATTATTTAAAAATAATACTGAGTGATTTATGAGTGGTCAGTAAAAACTTATTTTAGCTCAAATATTTTCTAATTTTTAAATAGTATTTTTTAAAAAAATAAAGAATTACAAAGGTATCATCAAAAGGCAATCGCGTAACTTATGACTTTACCCTTAGTTTAATACTACATATATTATGCTACAATATAATAAAATGGATAGTGTTTACTCGAAAACTCTGTATTTACTATAATATATGAATATTATTATATATTTATAAAAAATAGTATTACATGAAGAGTTAGGCTTAGTATAAATTGCAATTGAATTTTCGAGTGCATCTCTTACATATTATGTAAATGATTTTTATTGATTAATTTTAAAAATTTAAATAAAAATTAAATTAAATTTGAAGTTAGTTTATCAATGATATTTTAAAAATAATATATGTTCATATGTAAATTCGGACAAAATTTATACGTATGACCTTAACTCTTGCTGTAATAATATGGGTTTATTTTAAATTCTGATAAAATTAGTATACACTAAAAATAGTCATAAAATATGTTAAATAATCATTGTGTATTTTTATTATATTATTTTACCATAAACTCATTTAGTATTAAATAAAATTTAATAAAAATAAAATTTATTAAAAATATAAACATTTATATTTTGATTTAAAACTACGGAATCACGTTAAAGATTATGTTTAAGTTTTTAATATAAAAATGCATTTTTAAATTTCAATAAATTTATTAAAAATTTTAAATTTATAATTAAAAAATTGTAATTAAAATAAATATTTTTAATGTGTTCTTTGAACACAATAAATGGAATATACAGCATGTTTTAAAGGGATATATTAAATTGATATGATCAGTGTACATACATGTATAGTATATGTATAGTACATATAAATAGAAAGGCTTTTAAAAAGCTGTATGCTTAGAGGGGTGCACTTTATATATATTTATGAATTATCCTTTTGATTCAATATTTTAACTTTTAACATCATCAATCAGAGGGAAAATAATAATTCATATGATACTGATATTTATTTCAAATCCATGGATAGAGATATTCAATGGATTTTTTCTCATTTTAAAAATTCATTCACTTTAAAACTAGTGATTCACTAGTGATTCACTAGCGATTCACTAGCGATTCACTAGCGATTCACTAGCGATTTAACAAAGGCAGAATTTATATTGTCAACAAAGGACAGAGTACAAAAAAGTATATATAATAGTTGTACATGTACATCGTATATACACTACATTCATAACTAATATACGATGGAGAATCATATTATAATCTCTTATGACATCTTCTTTCATATGAATGATTTTATAAAAAACATCATCATTAATGTATTGTTTTATATGTATTTATATATACATATAAAAATAAATAAAAAATGTACATTTTTTAATGAAAAATAATCCAATTAAAAGTGTCATTTTTGAATATTTTAATGCATAAATCGGGCATATATAAAGATTAAAAAGACTATGTTCATGCACATTATGCAACTTATAACTCACCGCATTTTACCATATAAATCATGAGATAAATCCATTGTAATATCAGAATTGAATATAATAATTCCGTAGTGAATGACGACATAACTGTGAATTCCTATCCTTTGACTTTACATATTGAACGATGATGGAATCATGTCCCTGAAAATACAAAGAAAGTATTTATGTATATTATACATATATATATAGTGTTTTATATATCATAATATATTATATTATATAACATGTATTTAAGAATAGTAAATGAATAAATGACAAAATTCGTGTTAAAAAAAGTGTCATCATATATTAGAATCAATAATAAAACGAAAGAAATGAACGAACGAACGAATGAATGAATGAAATGAATGAGTGAATGACGAATGAATGAATGAATCTCATGTGTGAGAAAATGACGAAAGAGAATGGGGAAAAGTGTGAGTACACCATTGTCAATCTCTTCCACAATGATGCTCAATTCTCAATGGTGTTTCATATTAGTATATCGCTATGGGATTTCATTTGAAATTAGTGCCAAAAGAGCACACATCATTGAAATCGTTTTCTTCAATTACTTTCATCATACTATTTTCTTCGCTATTCTCATACGATCAAAACTCAGATAAAAGGTTAACAGCTTTTTATTAGCATTTAGTATTAAGATATAAACACATTTTTTCCTTTTTATTTCTATTTTAAAGCTCTTAATACTACAGCACTAGTACTAGTCAATTTCTAATAATAAAAATTATATTGAAAACAATATATGGGAAACTTTTAATATTATTAGTACAGCATTTAATATGTTTATGTTAGTAAATTGCTTATTTTTTATCATAAAAGTAATTAAATGCGTTTTTTAAAAAAATTCAATTTAATGATAAAAAAGCTATTAAATAATGAATAAATGCGTCAAATATGTGAAGTAAATGTTAACTAAAATATAAGTTATACCATATTTGTTTAATACTGCTTTTCTAATGGCATTTAATATTAAATAGCATATGATAGATGCGTTCACTCATAACTTTATGTAAAAAATAAGTTTAACCTTTGGTGTAAGCTAAAGGCCAACGATAATGCTCATCAGTTTAATATACAGCGATACTCTCAGTTTAAATTACATTCGTTACTATAGTATTAGTTTATACTAAAAAGTTTATGTGTTTATACTATGTATGGTTTGTGTGCATTGTATAATGGTGTGTGTCACACATGCTTCACATTGATATTAATAAAATCAATAAAAATACGTCTTTCAATGGAATGAATTCAATTTTTTGAAAAATGCGGTTTTCAGTGAAACGCATCAAAAGTGCGGATCACGTCCAATTTCAACATTGTACATAGTGCTGTCTCAACCAACACTATGTACAATACAAAGTGTACTATCAAAGTATACTATGAAATTATATTGGAAAAGTATGCTATGAAAGTGACTTGCATTTGATTGTTTAGGGACATACTCATTCTAATACTAGTGAAACGACCCATGCTATTATTGAATAGAAACAAAATAATTTTTTATATGTTCGAAAAGAGAATACCCTCTCTTAAAAACAGTATACGATTAAAGTTACAATGAATGGAAATAATCGAAGAAATATTTTGCAATTGAATTGAATAAATATATTGATATAAGCATCATGTAACGCTGTCATATTTATATTGTGTGTATATCAATCGTATATATAATATCATCATATTGAATTGCAAAATATCTCTTCGATTATTTCCGCGTATTGTAGTTTTTTGCATGATCTGACTCAATAATGGTCTTATCCTATTGATATATAAATATAATAAAGTAATAGCATACTATAATCATATGCTAGTGAACAGCAACAATGTAAGAGCTCCTCCTTTACAATCATTTGGAGACATGAATTTTAAAAAATTGCCTCATGACATTGTTTACTTTTGATTACTTTAGTATAGAGCTACACTAGTACATACTTGTACTAGTAATACTAGCCTAGTATCATAGTAAACTATACGAAGGATAAAATATTATTATTGAAAATATTTTATAATACATTATGCTTAATATCTGACGGCATCAAAATTCTACACACACTTAAAGATGAATGGAGATGCATTACTATAATAGTATATTATATAATAGTATATTCGTCTCATTCATTGCATTCACTCACACTTCGTTTTTTCACAATTTTCTTTTTCCTTTCATATGTACGTATTTATATTGATATTCCATTAGATATTGTGACAGAAAATGGTTTACAAAACATTCACACATCATTTGGCCCATTGATTTGGTAATCTGCTTATGTTTAGCTATTCCTTTAGGCAAAAAACATGCACACTATAGACACACACACATAAATGATACATATGATAGAATATTTTACAAATAAAACATATTTTCAAAATTGTGAAACATATACTTTTCTATGAACATATATATATAATATACAATGTATATGTACATTAATATATGTATGTATATTAATATATACAATGCACACATATAACATACACATTTAACAAAAGCATCACTATCATTTGCTATGAAACGAAAAATCCGCCTCTAAAATGTTAGAAATGCTATGCTATTCTCTTTGCTATTTTATGCTATGATTATAGCACATTCTCTCACTGTATCATTTGAATGACATTGTTGATGATGGTGACGATAAAGACAGCGATTGTATGACACAATGAAAGACATAATATGTTTCATTTACAGTGATGGGAAAAGGAACCACCCGTGGAATAACCCGTGAAATAACCCGTGGAATACTCCCGAATTCCATATAATAATGACGATATTTCTTACGCCAATTCTCGGCTCAGTTATCTCATTGTTGGCGTTAATGAGTGAGAAATAACGCATAAAACACTGCAACAATAGGATAATGGATAATGGCAAAAGGCGTTACTACCGTTTGCCAAAAGAATTCCCTCATACCATAGCCTAACATTACACTGTTTCAGTACAAAATACATTCCCCGAAAATGAACGAATGATATATCGATGTGATATAATAAAATATATTAATAATATAATAATGCATGTGTTTTAGTTTTATTTTACTTATTACTCACTCACTGATGCTAAATTTACTTTCATACTGTATATATATATAGTTAATTTCCAATAGTAATATTGTTAAAAGTTTAGTGAATATAATAGAAGATAATATGTATATACTATATATATATAGTTATATTCACTTTCCTCTGAGTTCATTTAGGTACACGATAAAATTAACGATCCGTAAAAGTAAAGTTTTTCTTTTTTCTTAAAAGTACTAAAAGTAAGAAACTATTTGAAGTGAAAGTTAATTCTGAATCAAAATAAATCAGCGGCACTAAACTTTACTGGACACAAACACTATATAATGTCTATATATATGTACTATGATATGTTATACTATCGGATTGAAAAATGCATTTTTACGTGGTAAAGTGAAAGAACCGTGGTGTTAAAAGTAACTATAAACTAATATACTATGAACTAGTATACACTAGTTATGTACTAAGTATTTTATATTAGGCAATGAATAATGTGCTGATAATTAAGAAATATATCGCATTCACAGCAAACATACGGTCGAAGGTGAACTGAGCCCTTTTAACATTTTATATATTTCCTCTGAACATTTTACTATAAATTTATTATATGTGAACATTATAATAATATGCTAAATGTGAGAGACTTTAATAATAAAGAAAATGAGAATTTTGCATATGCATGAAACACACTTAATGCACAGATATTAAATTAAAGTGGTACTAGTACTAGTACCAGTGGTAATGCCAGTGCTAGTACCAGTGCTACTCATATTAGCATTAGAAAAAAATCATTCTGAAATTGCTATTCCAATTTAAAAGTTTATATAATTAATGTGATGCTATGATGTGCAATTTTTTAGTGAATTTTAATTTTATTCCTTTACACATTGAACTTTCTTTGTATACATGTATAATGCGTGTATATATACATTTATATACAAAATTATAATACACACAAAAGTATATACAAAAGTAACTATATATAAATATATATTTTTGAATTATCATGTGTATTATGTTTTAGTATACATAAAAATGTGAAATCTAATTTACTGTGAGTAATATATACAATATAAATGCTAGTTTATGTAATTTTTCTGCAAAATATATATGTATATACTATATTATAAATTATTATTACATACTAGAATATAATTTCAAATGCAATTGAGAAACGTGCGAATGAGAATAATGCAATTTTATTATTAATATTAGTATGATGTTAGTAGTTTTTTATGTTTTTATTCTTTTACCACAAAAGTGGAATAAACTTTTCAATTTGTAAATGGTATTATCCTATTATTGAATGGGACGCGATTCTTCATATATACCCATATATTTTCCACACATTTATCACCATAAATTTGATCATTATATATAAATAGTTATATATAACACACATTAACTATATCTAAAGTTACTTTTTGTATGACATAAATTCGAGGAAAATGCATATGTGGGTATAGACGCAAATTTATCTCAAATGAGTGAGAGTGAAGTGAAGCAATTGGTCTTATTCTAGTATTATTCTAGTAATTTTAGTAAATATAATTGTGTATATGTTTATAAATATATATATGAATGAAGAGGAAAGACTAAAGAAATAAATGTGAGGGAAAAGTTACATATGAATTATGAGTCATTCATATTGTATATTTCACATTTAATGCAATGAAATGCAACAATGGAATGGAAAACGCAATGGATATAACTTAATATAAGGGATACTATTTAGGATGTCTTCAGTTACATCTATGCCCACTACTGGCACTAGTATATAAATAAATAAAATTACATGTAAAGGATAATGTAAATATCGTTCTTATAACGGAAATTTACGAAAATTTATGTGAATATGTATATTAATATGAAAGAGAAAATGAAACTCATATTATACCATAATACACGACATATATACATATATGTATTATATAATAAATTTATATATAATACACATATATACATAAATAGATATAATTCATATAAATATATAAATACATGTGTTTTGTGAATTTTTGTGTGAGAAAAATGCATTATAAAAAATTTCTTATTTAAGTATATACAAATACATTATTCCATTGTTATATATATATAATTTGAAAATATGCTAAATATGTATAAATATTAACATGCATTTTGCAAAATTTAAATTTAAAATTTAAAATTGAATTTTCAATGAAATAATAATAATAATAATAAAGTAATAACTGTATATACCGTATGTGTTATAACTAAAGGCCTAAATTTTAAAAAAGAATTAAAATTTTATAAAAAGCATTTAAAATTTCGAAATACAAAATTTCCAAAAAAATGTTAGTTTTTCTTAAATTACGGTTACGAATACGTTAAAATTTATTATTACACTCAGAGTTTGAGTCATAAATTAATCTTGCATCTGAATTTGGTTGTAAATGTAAGGAAATAAACGACATTCACATAATACGTTTGATGTTCATTCGCTAATAAAATTACAAAATTAATTTATAACTTTGATAATAGAATGATAATGAAATATTATTTTTTAAAAACATTTTTCATAAATATTTATAGATAATACTTTTACAATTTGTGGCAATAAATATTTTCTTTATTTTGTTTTTTTTAAAGAATTTCAAATAAACTAAAAAACAAAATTTTAAGCAAATAATGGAGAAAAAGGAAAAAGCAAAATATAATTTATTTTGCCTTTTTTGTGGAAAAAGGTACTTTGTAATTGTTTCTTTAATATCCTTAAAATAAAAAAGCATTTTATAAAGATCTTAGGTCTTTAGTTATATATATGTATATCTATAATTCACGAGAGTAATACACAATGAATAAATTTTTAGAATTTAACAATTGAATTATATATAAAAGTTATAAATATAATATAAAAAAGTATGGTATATAAATGTGATGAAAATGGGGCTCAAATAATGTAGCGGAATATCGATTATTTTAAAAATTTGATCATTATGTGATACATCAAATACAATAAGTTATATATAAGTTTTATATACCATGATGCGGATTACTACTGTTAGATCTTTTTTTATTATATATAAATATATATACTAACATTTACTAAAGTTATATACATATATGTATATAACTATCATAACGTAAAAAAAAGAATATAAAAAGGGATAAAAGTTATGAATTATGCTGATGATTTTCATATATTGACATCGTCAGGAAATGATGAACCATTTTTGCAGCTATTATCATATTGTAACTATTCTCACACTGTACATTAATACATGTATATGTATATGCTAAAATATATACAGTAAAACTTCCATTAAAAGACACTTTTCTTTAGTGAACACATTTTTTGTCAATGATTAACCCCATAAATATCAGGATGAACATTTCTAATTAAAGACTAATTTTTAGATAATCCTAAAATATAGCTATTGATTTCCATTATCGACAAAATTAGCACTAAATTAATGTTATAAAATTATTTACCTTTAATTCGATTTAAAATTTTCTTTTTATTTAATTCTTATACAGTGCCTTTTATGTTAAGGTGGACTCTATCCAAGCATATGCTATGGCATAGAGTTCACCTTAGCATAAAAGGCACCGTATTATTAAAAAGGTATAAATATACATTGCGGTATGAGATTAATATTTCTATTCTGTCGTATTACTTACAATGGTATTAAATTCTCATTTTTGTAGTCACTTTGGGCTATAAATACCGTTCAAAATAATAAGATATGTTATTTATAACAATACTGTCATAATGATAGAAATGCAATATTATGAATAAAACTTTAAAAATGAATAATATTAACTTTAATATTAATATAAATTATTAAAACTCATAATAATGGATAACCTCAATATAACGAACGCTTTTGCATAATAAAAACATACATTACTTTACTTAAGTATCCGTTATATGGAAGTTTTACTGTATTATATAAACTAGTACATACAAAAAATAAAAGAATAGTGAACAACACTTTGTTTATCTAATATTATCATCACACTAAATATTAAGGGTAAAATGAAAATGATTAAAAATGACTTTTATATTATTAAAGAATATGAATATTTTTTGAATTAAAAAAGAAACAAAAAGAGAATGATAAAGAAATTCCAAAAATTACTAATTAATTATATAAAAAGTTCTAATTTATAATATATTAAAATAAAATTTTTATATTAATAGTAAAACATTAGCATTAAAATAGAATGCTATTCATAGCACATATTATTAATATATATAATATTAGGCATAACTATAAAATCTAATTCTACAGTTATATTAATAATATTAAAGTAACAAAAAAATATATAAAAAATGAGAAATTTTTTGTTGAAATTTTATTTATTATAATATATGATAAATAAAGAAATAATCTTTTATTTTTTATATTCAAATAATGGGACATTCTTTCTTTGTCTATAAAAACACATCAAAGATTTTCTCAGCTCTTTTATGTGTTTATATATTATGACAGAATAGTAATACAACAGTTACGGTATAATAATAGTGACACTGTCTTAGAACAAATTCCACAGTGATATTCACCAAAAGAATTTGATTCGGCATAGTGAATCACTAAAATCACAAATGGTGAATACTAGAAATAGTAGAAATATACTAGAAATACTAGAAAACTCTTATTCAGCATTAATAATCAATAATACTCATAAAAAACTTTGCATCGCATAAAATTGCATAGCGCCATATATAAGATATATATATTGTATACAATGAAAGTGATTATAAAGTATTGAATATCAATAGTATAGTATCATATTCTGCACATTGAATAATGAAAAGTTTTTATTAGAATTTTATTGCATTTAAATTCTTATGAAAAGAGAATTATAATGGAAAAAGGGGTAAATGTAAATTTATATATTAAAGTACTAAAAGTACTAATATCAGAAAAAACTATCTGTTGAAAGTCTCTTGAAATTTGAAAGAAAAAAGTGCATTAAATGTGTGTACACTAACTTAAGTATGAATAAATTTAATTTTATAGAAATGGAAACATTTATATATTATTTTTTGCATTTCCTTTTTCTATTGTCACGTGAGATGGTGATAAGTTATGGTGCGAATCAAAAAATTGTGTTCTTTCATAGTAATAATATATTGTAATGGTAATATATAGAAATGTGAGTTTTTCACTTTAACTAAAAGTGCAATTTAATTCAGTGATTGCATTGCGGCAGAAAAAACATAATACTGGAAAATGTGAGAAATTCACATGACAGCCCTTAGCATTAGTATCGTATGATTCCAATGCTATTCATTCATAGTGAACCCAAATGACCATTCGCATCATTGAGTTCCATAGCATTTCACATAACATTTACTAATATATAATCACAGTGAAAAGTGATGACGAAAACATACAATAACCGTCGCGATAAATGAAAAGGGACACTGCTTTTAGAGTCATTTAATAGTATTCTCTTTTAAAGTTAACTCTCTAAAGCACTCTCAGTCAGCATTTCGCTATTTAAACTTAACTATTACTATAACTATAACTATTACAGCCATTGAACTGATGGTGGCAATTTTCACTAATGCTGTGCACACATTTAGATGGCGATTTAATAATGGTAAAGTGCTTTGGACATTGATAAAAATCAAAGTTAACTTAATCCATGTCCAGAAAGTCTATGTCATAATGAGTAAATTAATTGTATGAATTTTTATATTGATTATTTAGTCATACTAAAGTTGTTATTAGTAAATTCAAAGTACAGAACACTCTGTACTAAAGTAACACATGTGCTTTATTCAATTCAATAAATAAATAAATAAATTATAAGTCATTTAATTTTCAATTTTTGTCATTCAATGAATTAAATATATTAATATAATATTAATATAAAACGTATAATAAACTTCTATTTAATGAAAGCACAAATTTTTGAATTTAATTTAAAAATATTGTTTTATATAAATACATACATAAATAAAAACATAATGAATAATGAATGATCGATATTTTCATGTATTTTCATATTTATATTAATCTCAATGATCGAATCTTTTTCTTAATTTTGATTTATTATATTTAATGAATATATTTATGGATATTTTTCTATATTATGTCGATATTTATGTCAAAATATATATGATTATTCTTTAATGTCATTATTATTAAAATATTACATAAGTGTATGTGTATATCTTTTAATAGAATTTTTTGCGCATTATATTTACAAATGCAATGCTCATATTTCATTTATAATTAAATAAAATATGTTCATCCGTATAAAAGTGCATTTTTTTGCAAAATTTTTATTTTTTATTTCATTTATATTAACAAAAATAATCATCATTGAAAATTACTAATTTTAACTTATCATAGTTTAGAACTTTTATTATGAAAATTTATTTAATATTTAATATAAAAATCACGTCATGTGATTTATATGTTAAATAAATTTCCATATAAAAGACATTAAATAAAATTTTCTCATTTATAAATTATATTTATGTTTTAAATTTATCATTTGAATTATACATTTATTTCAATAATAAATTATTAAAAATAAATCATTCATTATATATTAATCATTATATATTAATCATTATATATTAATTAAAAATGGAAATAAATGTTAAGTGCATATACCTTTAGTATAAATATTCATTCATAATGTACATATATTCCCATTATACATTAAACATGTTCAAAAC
>JAQIXB010000737.1:0-14550 GCA_034697405.1 Mesoplophora pulchra | reverse complement strand
GCATTCTCAATGTATTTCCCCCTCATTTTTCAGGTTTAAATGTAAACCAATGATTTTGTGCGATGGTCTTTTACCCATTTTAGGGCGTTTACGTTCTCCATCGTTATAATAATAATAATATTTAAAAATAATGAAATGTTTTAAATTTAATAAATGATTAAATTAAATAAATAAATGGACGAAACTGTCACTGCAGAAACGGACGATCATCATCAGCTAATTGCTGAATGTAATGAAATGGAATGTGATGAAAAAGATGCGAAAATGAAAGGAAAAGGCGCATATCGACAAAAGTATAAACGTGCGTGGGAATTAGACCCTGAATTAAGAGGTATATTTTAGGGTCTCATTTTTAGGGCAATTTTTATGCACATTTTTTCATTTCTATTTATTTATGCATTTTTTCGATCATTTTCTAAATTTTATACATATTTATAAAAATCGTGAATTATTTCATAATTATATTTATAATGTAAATCTTTAATTTAATTTAAACATAAATGACGTGTGTTTTAATGCTTAATTATAATGCGAAAAAAATTCATAAATATATCTATGCTTTAATATAATCGCATATTTTAATTATTTATTAATTAATTTTAAGCATTAAATAATATAAATTAAATTAAAAAATATAATTTAATTTATGATTTTTATTCGCAATAAATTTCCATTAATTAAAAGTATGAAAATTATAAAATTATATTTAAATGTGAATTAAATGTAAATGTTTATTAATTATGAAAATGCTAAATAAGTTATGTATGCATAGAATGGCTCTCTCCGTTCAATGGTGATCCGTATGCTGCATTCTGTCGCTCGTGTCACTCGAAACTGCACGCGCATAAAAAGGGACTTTTGGCACATGCGAAATCATCAAAACATAAGAAACACGTGTTAAATCCTCCTCAGGTATTTCGTTTTTCATTTTCATTTATATTCTTAAATGTTTAGATGTTATTTTGAAAAAACAAAATAATTTAACTAAAAATTAAGTTAAAACACGGGGTACACAGTGTACCGTACACTTTAGTTTAGGGGATGGTCAGTACATTGTTGCAAAATATCGATCGAAAGAACTTTTCATCGTGAGTCTTTAGGAACATTCAATTTTGGGAACAGATTTCCGGTTCCGAAGTTATGGACATTTTCAAATGCATTTTTCCATAGACATCTATGGTAAAAAATTGTTTTTAACATCACTTTCTATGGCATGAGCATGTAATTCAATTGTTATGTAAAAAATAAAAAAAAACTTTTAATGTAAGAATTTTAGTGCGGGGAAAGTCGTGTAATGGCATTTTAATCTTTTTTTATATATTTTTCGATATGATGCAACAATGTACTGATCATTCGATAAACTAAAGTTTTACCAAAGCATGTTTAACCTAACCTAACATAACCTAACCTAACATAACCAAAACTAATTAATATAAAGAAATAATATATAACGTATGCTCCTTTTAAAAGGATCACTTTTCACTGTTTATGCGCTCATAAGCGCTGTATGCATAGTACACTCATAGTATACTCATAGTATTAGGCATTTGCATATTTAATTATATGTCAAATTTAATATTAAATTTAATTCAAATTAATTAATGATTTTAAATATATAAATATTTAAAATTAATTATATGTAAAATATATAAAACCAAAGATCTATTATCCTCTGCCCGAAGATTTAAATGATTTCATTGTATAGTTTTTGAAATATAAATTTTTAAAATTAACATATGTTTTATAAAAGGTTTTGTATAAAATTACCAAAATTAAACTCTTAAAAATTGGATTAGATATACAGGGTGATCGCAAAAAATTATTTTTTTGTATACAAATTTTAAAATAACGCATTTTTCGTTTTTTTTAAAAATTTTGAATAATAAAAATATTTTAAAAACTTTATACAAATAAGTAAATGGCATCTATTCCTTGAAATTATAGTGAAAAAATTTCCAAAAAATTCCTTATACTTTTAGAATCGCATTTTTACTTTTTGTGTATCCATACAAACACAGTGTATATGAACTTTTTTATTAAAAAATATCAAAGAAATAATAGATGCGGAATGATCCGAATAATTAAAATATATGCTGTAAATACACCATATTTTTGCTTTGATTTTTATTTTAATTTTTACTTTATATAAAAAAATAAATTTTATTTTTCTGTATTTTACACATACATTTTTCTGTATTTTGTAATATCTTTTTATGGGCATTTTGGCAAAAATTCAAAGGCACAGTAAAAGCAAATTTATATTCATTTAAATTATATAAATGTCTATAAATATTTGAAATTTTTTAAAAATATGCTAATGTATCATTTTAATAAATTTATTCCTTAAATTTTAAATTTAAGCATTTGATAATTACCCTAACGTCCCGTGTATACCCCGCACCCGTGCATAACCCGCAGGGTTCAAAATATAGTAAATTTATAAAAGTATTTGTATCAATAGATAATCCGCACCCATGTATAACCCGCATATCTAAAGGCGTAGTATTAGCGGATACAAATGCCGGCATTTGTGAGAAATGTGATTCTTCGATGGTCACAAACATCGAATCATATGTGAATGTGTTATTTGAAAGCATTTTAATGCATTATTTATGTTTTGTTTTCGTTAATATTTTTATGAATATCGAGAAATATTTTTACATTTCATTATACTGTTTAACCCGCACCGTCTAATTCTGTTCAAAATCCTCTAAATTTATTAGATAACCCGCGGGGTATACACGGGACTTTAGGGTATTTAAAATTAAAAAATTTCATGAGATTTTAATATTTATTAAAGAAATTAAATAATCGGCAATTTTTTTATCAAAAATATAGATATGTATACTTTTTATGCATATAAATATTGTAAATAAAAAATAAAATTTATCTAAGAATGGAGGGGTGAATCATTTCCGAAATCATTCAAAGAATTAATACAGTAAAACCTCTACAAAACGAACGCTTTTGTGCTCAGATTTCATTCTGTCTGTGTTTATATCTTAGTTTCTCCCAAATATCTTTTACTATAAAAAAGTGGCAAATCCCAAATATGGATATATACTTATTATATACATTATAAATATTATTTTAAAACATTTGTGACGATTAAAATATATTTTTGTAAAAAATTGCAATCTCTTAAAAAAGAAAGCGCAAAATTTTAAAATTGTGAATTAAAAAGCAAGTAAAGTTAGTATATATCAAACTACCTATTAACTTTACTGATCAAACTATTAACTTCTGATCGTTTTGCCCTTAGATCATTGTTATATTATATGAGTACTTTAATATAATGTTTAAAATGACGGATTCACAAAGCGAAGAGTCATTATAAAATGCTGACCCCACTTTTTATCATTTAAATCATTTTAAATTAAAAAGTTATTGAAAATGTTATTATTATTAAATATATGTGTTTATATTATGTTAATTTTTTATATATATGTTTACGTGAAATATTTTTATGTTTATTATTTTGAAAGTTTTGTCATACGATAAATAATACAGAATAATACGGAATGAATTATTAATATTTTAGGAAAGAATTTAAATACATTCACATGAACCATGAAAAAGTATGCATCAATGATCACGGTTAATATTTTATTTGCATTTAAATTTCCTCATTTTTAAGTGTATTTATAAATGCAAAATTATTTTTAAAATTTTTATTAAATTATATCTAAAATTTTATTAAACAAAACAATAAATTTGCATAATATAATTATGTATTATAAACATTTTAAATTATTTTTAATGCTAAATTTAAGGCTAAAATATTTATTTTAAAATTTTCTGTCATATTTATTAATAGAATAATTATGAAATATTCTATTTATTTATATAAATTATGATTTTATCAAAAGACTTTTTTATTTGTTCATTATATAACAGATATCACTATATTTTACCACTTTCATCTATAAGAGAGAGTCTATAAGGGATGGAATTTTAAACAAAATTATAAAATAACAAAATTTATACTTAGATCAGTACCATTTATATCATAATTTTTGCATTCTATGATTTTATACCCTAAAAATATTTGTCCTAAAGGTGTTTTATTTTAATACATGGTTTTAATAATGTTTTTATTTAATGCCATTTTTGCTAAATTTTTAAAAATTTTTATTATGTTTTAATTTATATACAAAATTATTATTTTGGCATCTTTTTTAAAAAATTGTAAAATTGAGGCACTAAATTTTTCTGAATCTACTAAAATATTTTAGTAATAACGATAGGTTTTATAAAAATTATTTTTATACATTAACAGAAAGACATTATTTTCGGTATTTTAGCAGTTAATACCTGAAAAATAATAACCGTGTCCATCATGACAATTCATAGATGGTATTACTTTTTCAATATTTGAACACTGTGTTCATGTTAATACATTCTGTAAAAATTAAGGACAATTTTTTCTGTTTTCCGTATCAAATGCATATATTGTAAGAAACTGTATTTAAACACTTAATTAACTATTTATTGTGATATTTTTGTAAATTAATAGCATATAATTAATAGCCTATAGCTTATTATAATAACATAGCGCAATGCTTATATCACATTTACCAAATTCAATTGCAAAATATCTCTGATTATTTACAATCATTATAATTTATTTATTTATGATAAAAGCTGATTAAATCGATAATTTCATGAATAAATGCGATTTTTATAATTAAATATATTTATAAAACATTTACGTTTATTAAGAATTTTCTGTTAATAATTTTCTTTTAAAATATTTATAAAATATAATATATGTTAATATTTTATGAGCATTTAAATTAAAAGAATTAAACAAAAATTTAAATTATCATTTAAAAACAATGCTAACGTGTTATGAATTATAAATCAATTTAATTATATACTTTAATATAAAAGGATATTAATATTAATGTATTTTAAGAGTATTAAATTAAAATTGAGTTTTAAAATAATTGTATACACTAAAGCGCCTTTAAATTCTATTTTAATGAATTTATTGCAAAAATCAGTGATTTTTAAAGGCATTAATGGTACATTTTTCCAATTATAGTAAAGGTAAATATAAAATCATATTTATACATACATTGGTATGCATAATAATACTAAACATTTGCACATTATAATTAAATATAATTTATTTACATTTTTAAGCATATTTTTAATTAATATATCAATGATAATATTAAAAATATAAAAAATACATTATGCCATTAAAGATGGAAACGGTTAACTGAAACTACGGTTACATCGATAACAGACTGTGAAAGAATTCGCTTAAAATGTCATATTTTTTAAAGCATTAACATGTAAATTTCAAAGTATGCTTTTTATGACCGCATTTCCGGAGGAAATGACCACAGCCCAAAATACCCACACCCAAAATCACCACATACAATCACCATAATCGCTTATATCTCGAGTTATAAGTATCCCTGTATCTGCATTTTTATCTATTATGTTTTTACTATGTTGGGTTAGATTGGGTCTTATAACCACGGCGCCTGTATACGCATTTTTACTTTGAGAATTTTATTGTATGGAAACTCGAGATATAAGCGATTATATATGTTATAATTAGAGACTCTAATTTTGGGGAACTAAAATCTTAAAATGCGGAGAAATTGCGGACCTTACTGTCCCCGATATCTTTAAGCCTACTTTTGCATTTTATTATGGATGCTTTAAACGTGATCATGCGTATAGCATATTCGTATTAAAATGCAAAAGTAGGCTTAAAGATATCGGGGACAGTAATAATGCCAAAATGCGGACTAAAAATGCGGAATTTATTTATTCATTAATACATTAACAAAAACATCAATTTAATCAGTGTTTTTGTTAATGTATTATTATTACATGATTCGTGCACATTTCTTAGTTTCCGCACGATTCAGTTACGATTCGTAATGCGGAGTTTCCGCAATAATCTCATCTCTGCTTATTATATAGCATTGTATATTGTGTACCGTGGATATTTCGGCCGTGGTGATTTCGGGTGTGGGCATTTTGTCATAGACCCCTATACCCACAAATGATCGTATGAACTGAAAGTGTAAAGAGTGCATATATGCATATATACAAATATATCTTACATCATCTCACAAATGTGAGTTTACTTTAAAAATATCGGGCGGTTTCGGTTACGAATTTTAGAAAAAATTTACATCATTTTATGCCATTATAGTAAATTCTTTCGCTATTATCATTTTACTATAAATGCACTTTAGTGTATATAAATACATATATGTATTAGCGTTTTATCTCATATTTTACACCTGTTCATAAGAGCGTTGTGAGCCCAAAGGGATCTTATGCCTCGAGGTATAAGACCCTTTATTACCCCTTTTGATGTTTTGGTTTTTCAATTATTTTTATTCGCATTTTTAAAATTAAAAATGCTTTAAAATTACAATTTAATTTTTACACATTAAAGATTTGAATTTTAAATATTTAAATATTGAAATTAATATACCATTTCACGATATTTGATATTCAAAAAGTTCATATTTCATATTTAGTATTAATAAATTAATTTTTTAATTAATTTGTATATAACTTAATGATTCATATTATTATTTTAGGATGTTATAAACGGAGATTCGTGTGAAATTAGTATTGAAACAAATTCTTCGAAAAAAATTAAAAAATCGGTGAGTATTTTATGAATCATTTTAAAAGAACGGTACCAATTCTGTCATAGACGTAATGTAAAATCCTCCCGAAGTTCAAATCGTTCAGCGAATATCAATAGGCCATGGGTCAAGGGTCACAAATATCAAAAAATTATTTTTCATTAAAGATGCTGCCGTTATGAATTTTAAAGTTTAATTTAAAATTTTTTTACATAAAATTTAAAAACAATAAAATATCACAAAAATTTTTTCCATAAACTTTATGAAAAGAAAATAAATTTAAATTTAAAAAATTTTATTATAAAAATATGTAATTTTAGATATATTTTGTCCTCATATTTTTCAATAATTTTTTTAGAAATTTTTTTAGAGATTTTTTTAGAGATTTTCCTAACATTTTAAAAATCAAAATTTTTATGATATATGCTTTACATATATAAAACATAATATATAAAACATAAAAAATGGCCTATGGATATCCGCTGAGCGATTTGAACTTCGGGAGCATTTTACATTACGTCTATGACAGAATTGGTTCCGTTTATTACCATATGTCATCGCCTCAAAAGTATATTTAAAATATATTTGAATTAAATGCGTTACGCATATCGCGCATACATTACTGTAATATACATCGTGTGCCACGGGCTGCACACGATATAAAATTGCGATTATTTTAAAGTATAAGCAATTTCTGGGAAATATTTGACTAATATTTCAAAGGAATAGAGGAATAGAGACATTTACTTATTTCAAAAAAATTTTTATTAATTTTAAATGTTAATAAAATGCATAATGAAAAATATATAAAATTTTAAATTTTTATCCAAAAAAAAATTTTTTTTGTATATTTAATTTTATCATGTGATATACCATTGGATTTAGTTTTAAAATATATTTAAAATGATATATCATATGACCATACATGGTGATAAATAAAAATTTAAAATTGTATTCAATTTTCGCGTTTTTTAAAATTTTAAATTATTTAAAAATTTAAATTTTAACATTTTTATGCGAATAAGTAAATGATCTCTATTCATTGAAATATTTGAAATATTAGTAAAAATATTTGCCTGAAATTCCTTATACTTTTGGAATAATCGCAATTTTATATTTGTACAGCCCGTGGCACACGGGGTACTTTTGAAATGATATTTTATAATAAAAGAGAATTAATTACTGAATGTGTATTAAATACTGAATGTAAAATAGCATTTTAACGATCAATGGTTAGATGATAATCTATTCTCTCAATGGTTACGGAAAATTCCAAATAATTGCACAAAAGCATTGTGTGTCGCATGTCGTTCTGTAATAACCGCGGGAAGAAGTGAATTGGTGAAACACTCTCAGGCGGCTAAACATAAAAAGGCGATTTTAGACGGCATTCCCGACGATGTATGTGTTTAAATGATAATATGATAAAATGAAAGAATTGAAATATGATCTGAATATAGCTGCCGGATTTTGACTTTGATTGGCTCGACCCTTCATACGTTCCCCCATCTTCTAATTCAACCCTTTCTCTTCCGCCATTGACATTCACCACTAATATTACTACACTCACAAATAACCAAATGATAGAAACTGTGGGAATGAATTTATCTGATATTATAAATCAATTACAAGAATTGGTTCCTCTTCATTTAGCCGAAAATTGGGATAATGTCGGTCTATTGACTCAACCGTCACAGCAGATAAAAGTGCATAATGTACTGCTTACAATAGATTTAACAGAAAAGGTCGTTGAAGAGGCTATTAAAAAGCGTGTTAATCTCATAGTATCATATCATCCTCCCATATTCAGACCTTTAAAAACACTGACACCTAAAAATTGGAAGGAAAAGATCATTGTTCAGTGCATTGAGAATCGAATTGCTATTTACTCTCCACACACAGCTTTAGATTCTATAAAAGGGGGAATTAATGATTGGCTTTTGGCAGCATTTGCCACAACTCATGTTAATCCAATAAAACAGGCATATGCTGATATTTCCGGTTCTTCTGCCGGAAGTGGTTATTATTCTAATTGTTTAGAGGTACTCGTTTCTGAAGGCGAAGATGTAACTCAGGCATTGAGCGGATTAGAAAATTGTATTCTCACGGTTAAGAGGTAAATTAAATGAAATTTTACGAATAAATGTTAAATTTACTGATTTTAGTAATGAATTTGGAGGGTGTGATGTTCGTGTGTGCTGTGATGATATTACATTACCAAAAGTCGTTGATATCTTCTCCCATCATCCCGTAGCACAACTCTGTAGCCGCATCACCAAATTACAGGCGGTAATATATTACCATTATTTTATTGAAAATAATGTATAAACATACATTATGTAAATTTATATGCATTATACATACTATACACAGGTATTGTATTGCAATAAATAAAATGTATGCATACAAAATATATGCATATAAAGTACAAACATAAGAAAATGCCTCAGGGCTTTTATTTAATTTAATGCGAAAGACTTTTAAATGAGTTGAGAGACCCTTAAATTTAATGTTTTAAAAAATTTAAATCCCAATTTTATAATTAATATATAAATATATATATAAATAAAAAAAGTGATAAAATAATAATGTTCTTTGATATACTGTGTGATTTATTATAAAGTGGACTAATGCATTGCACGTATACTTTTTTTTAGTATTACAACACGCATATGCTCAATGTATGAGCATATTTTATAATTACATCATATAACGATGTGAAAAATAAGGGTGCTCTTAAATAGCATTAACGGACCGGACTTTTAAATGAGACAAAAGCCCCGCGGCTTTTACATTATGTTAATATGATATATATGAATATAATGCATGTTTTGTTTTTAGAGTCCTCTTCCGGGACAGGGAATGGGTCGATTCGCGCGATTGGAAAACTCATTACCACTCTATGAGATCGTACATAGAATTAAACAGCATTTAGAACAAACACATCTTCGATTAGCGATGTCCCCTAAGCACACGCGCGGTATACTATTATCATATTTATTTTTGGCATTTATATTTATATTTATTATTTGAAAATAGACACTAAAATTAATACAATCGGAGTATGTGCAGGATCCGGTGCATCCATTCTTAAGGATTGTAAAGCCGATGTTCTGATTACCGGAGAAATGTCTCATCACGAAGTTCTCGATTCTATGTACAAAGGTTCTTCTGTAATATTATGTGAACATACTAATACTGAAAGAGGTTTTCTTAAACCATGGGCTGAACAATTGAAAGAGTTATTCGGACCTCAGAATGTCAATATATTTATATCCGAAAATGATAGAGACCCTTTAAAAGTCGTTTAATTGTTATGTTACGATGCTACAAATACATTTTCCAATTTTTGTATAAATAAAGTAATATTAAATTTGATTTATAAATACATGTATATATACATGTATATTAAATTTTGAATAAATTATAAACCGAAAATGATATTAATGTAATTTAAATAAAATCTGATATGTTAATTTATTTCAATTGACAATTAATAAAAAAGTAAACATATGATAATAATCTGAGGCTATATTCAAAGCTAAGAAAATGATGTTAATGAATGAGTCAATGAATAAAGGGCATACCCAAATCTTTAATCACATATTCGAGTTTTGAATAACTGATCGATGCCATTTTTTCAAATTTTTATAAATAAATATTTCATTTTTTTAGTTTAATGTTAATTTTTTAATATATCTACCAATAAAGGGTCAAAAAAAAATATTTAAAATGATAAATAAAATAATAACAATACAATTGTAACAATGGTTTCAATATATGTATATTAATTTTATACTGTGTTAGGCGCACACAGAGTATTGTAATTATTATTATGAATGATTTATCCATTGTAAAGTAAAGTTATTCGTGACTAAAGAAATACTTATGCATTGTTTAAGAAACGTTCAAAAATGGAAACCGATTTTAATCGATAATATATATATATATATATATATATAGTGACTATATATATATATAGTGACTATATATATATATAGTGACTATGTTTAGTTTTATGCTCCAAAATATCAAAAAAGGCAGAAAAGACTAAAAGTGGCAAAAAAGGCATTTTGAACCATGTATCATTGAAAATGTTTTCCATTTTCATTGATACATAAATGAACACGTTTTTTCATTATATTTTGTCACGCTTTATTAAGGCCATGATTGGTCGGTTACAATAAAAATTTAAATGAACCGATAAAATTAAAAGTACAATAATTAAAATTATGCGCGCGCATTATTTCATTGTATAAGGCAACAATGTACTGGGTTTGATTCTTGTATATATATTAATACAAAAGCAACAATGTCTTTGTCTTTCTGTTACGGTTTATACAGGCCCTGATTGGTCGGGTATCATAATTTTGAAAAGAGCCAATAAAATTAAAATGACAATAATTAAAAGTATTCGCGCTGATTATTTCATTGTTATATTATTTACTTTTATAATAAAAACTAATATCATACTTAACAATTAATTAATATAATAAATTTAATGCTAATAATATAAGGCAACAATGTACGGGGTGTGTTCTTTGTATATATTAAGACAAAAGCAATAATATAATGGTGTCGTGGTATCCGTCACGGTTTATTATCCAATAAAAATGGCCGAAAGCAATAAAATATAAAAGTAGCAAATGATGAAAAATCGGGTTAAGTGACGTTTCTTCACCGTCATTCTCTTAACAGTCCCGTTTCTTCAAAAATTCTTATCACATTTAAAAGTGGGGACGTTTCTTCACGGGGCTTTTCTTCACCGTCTGTTTCTTCATTAACGCATTACATATTAAACAATAATATAAATATAATTAAAGACTTAAAAATTTATATTATTTTCTATCCTTTTTCTATATGTCATTAACTAATAAAATTGCATTTTTTTACTTTTCATACAATATTTTAATACAGTATTTTTTACTATGCAACAATGTTCATGGTTTATACTTTTTTTATTATAATTTATTTATTTATTTTATAAAATGTATAAATGACATTTTTCTTAAAATACTATCTTTGTGTGTATAATATACTAAACCTCTTCGGTACAGGGCCATAACCCATGTTATGGTACACATTTTTATTTAGCCTTTAATCGCTTTTAGCGCTGATATTATTTTAAATGAATAAAATATGAAAATATTTATTATTTAATATTTTAGAAAATAAAAGGAATTTTATAGAATAATGAAAAATTTCGCGGTTTTATATTTTAAAATAAAAATATCATTACGTAATTAGTGTGCGTTCACATTTACATAATCATGCTCCGCCCATAGTGATACCTTAAGATGGCCGAAGGTTAATATTATGTTTAATTTTGTGATTATAAAAGCATCATTTTCTTAATAATTATCACTGATTAATGATTATATTCATAATTAATATGATATCATAATATATATCAAATGATAGCATAATATTGTTAAATGTGAGTTTTGTTCAAAGGTAAGATATTAATATGAATAAATGATTAAAAATGAAATTTTATTTTATATTTCATGTGCATATATATGTGTATATATATGTATATATATATGTATATATATATGTATGCATTTATGAGTGTAATATATATAAATGTAAAGAATTGAGACGTGTGATATGTAATAATATGCATAATTTAGAAATCGGTCACTGATCTCATATATGTAATGATTAATGTCAAATGCGTTAAAAGAGCATTTATTTTGCGTTTAATTTTATTTTCACATTAATTTAACATTTTATTAAAAAACCATTTTTTATTCGAATGATTCATCGATTCATAAATTGTAAATGATTAACATTATAATTACTTTTAAATGCACATTTAAAACTCATATTTAATTTTATTCATTTTTTGATATTAATGTTCACACACATAATGCAATATTTTTGTATTATATTTTAATCATAATAATTTATCATTTTTTATTTAATTTTTTATCATTAATTTATAATAAAATTAATTATAAATTAGAATCATTAATGGATTTTTAATTTATGATATAAAACATTTTATATGAATATATGTATTCATTATAATTATTATATATATAAATTCCATTGCGATGTTCAATTGTTTTCTTCGGTTATTCATGTGATTTTTAAAATGTATACACATTATAAACATGTATAAACATAACGTGTGTTTAATTACTGAATATTAATTATATATTACATATTCACGTATATAATGCATATTCACATAAAAAATAATAGTAACAGTGAACCCCTTATATATACAGTAGAACCTCTGTAAGACGGAACCTGTACAAGACGCTTTTCCGTTAAATAATAGTATACCTGTAGTATAATCAGAACCTCTCAAACGAACGAAATTCTAATATTTTTACCCGAAATATTTATAATTCACTTAAATTTTTTAATTAATATAAATATGAGGGTTTAAAATATTTAGTTATTAACTAATTTAATTAAATGAACTAAAATTTTGAAAAAATATGCGTTAATATATTTAATGAAAAAGTTCCCGTTTCATGTACAGTCCGTAAAAATTATTTTAAAAATTGAAAATTTTATTAAAATATGAATAAATAATGATAAAAATTAACTTTAATCATAAAATGAGTCTAAATATTAACATTATATAATATATAAAACTTTATACTGAAAAGTTATTTTTTTACTATGGTTTACATAGGAACCTCTATAAATCGGAAACCCCTTTAAGACGGAATGTAATATTGGGCCCGAGTTGTTCGTCTTGTAGAGGTTTTACTGTATATATATATATATATATATATCCATTTGTGTATCAATCGGGTATATTTTACACTAGTTATTATTAAAAATTAAAAGATTATGTTAAAAGTTAATTTGAATATATTCTAAAAATGCCCCTAAATTCTTAATGCAAATTAAAAAGTAAAAAGATTCAAAGGCACAATATATACATGTACTATCTAATAGTATATATCAAAAGTAAAGTGCATTTAAAGACTTAACTCTATACAAAATGACACATGCCTTATGATAAATGCACAGAATTTCATTATTAATATGTTAATACTATAAACTAAAATATTAGGGGAGAATATACTGTTTTCGGGTTTAAATTATCATTATTGATTTTAGCCGATATTTCGGTGAATCTGTAATATCAGCCGATAATTTTATTCACAAAAATTCTTTTAAAAATAAACAAATAAATGTGCAGAGTGTCAAAAAAAATCGTAAATTATCAAAAGATGAGGTTCCATTGTAAGAGGAAAGTAAAGGAAATTTAAAAATTTATTTTCGAATATTTTTTGAATTTTATGCAATTATACTTTCGATTTCACTCCCGAATTTCAAATTTTAAGTACCAAAAAGTTGGAACACTAATTATAAATGATAACTTATCATGTAATGGTAAAGTCACACACGCGATTTTCTAATGATAAAGAGTTACTCTAAAATATTTGGTATTCATATAACAATCCTTTGTGAGGTTATATCAAATTAAAAGACCTTTCAAATTGCTCAATGAGTACTTTATATAATGATTACCTTTTTTATACATTACTTATATCTCGGGATGAATTCAGTTTAAACACTTTTAAATTTTAAATGACATGAAAATTAAAGTTAATCATACCTCAATATATAAGTACAGTCATTTTCTTGAAAATATAAAAATTGTACAAAAATGTGATATTTGATAATTATTTACTTTTTTATTGCATTTAATTGCATATAATATAAAAGTATAATTTCATAATATTAAAGTATTAACATTCACATCCGTTTTCAGTTCTTTTTATTTGATAATTCAATGAAAGACTGAAATTATTTAAATTTAAGCATTTTATTATATTTATAATTTTAACATATTTATACATTACACTTTTATGCAATCTTTGGATTATTTTATTTATTTTTAATTTTTTATTTTAAAGAAAAATTTAAATTTATTTTATAATTATTATTA
>JAQIXB010000736.1:0-14550 GCA_034697405.1 Mesoplophora pulchra | reverse complement strand
AATGAAAATAATCATTTTTTATTATAAAATTATGAATTATACTTAAATGATATAAGAGAATATTATCATAGTTTACTTTACTTTAGTTTACTTTAATTGAGTTTAATATAATGATTGAATGTGCTTTAACTATGGTTATAATTATAGTAAAATTTTTTATATAAAACTAAAGTCAACATTTTTATTAAAAATTTTTTAATATCATATCATCATATTATATATATTATTAATATCATATAATAATATATTAAATATATATTAAGTTTTAAATTATGGATCCGAAACAAATACCGATTATTAAAGGAATTAATATAAATGATAATTATGCATATGAAAGTGATAATGATCATAATGATAATGATCATAATGATCCATTATCATTACATCATCAGAATGTTCAAAATCTTCAAAAACATCAGCATAATCTTAATCCAAATGATTTCCGAAATAATTCCATGTCAATGATGATGTTAAATAGTGATGGCATAATCCATCATAATCCCAATGAATTGCAATTTCAAAGTCCATCATTGGGATTTCAGAGTAATCTTTTGTATGATCGGAGACGATCATCACGATTGTCATTTTTGGGATTAAATGAAAGTCCCGATTTTAATAATCAAAGATTTGGTGATGATCTTTTGATATCACCATCATCATCATCGTCATTAAAAGAGTATATCATTCATTCATCACATACGATAATTTCGAATAAAGATTTTGGATCTGAAATCCGATGCAAAAGGGACATCGATTCATTCATAGCCGATCCGTGCATTATTCTTAATTCAAATGAAAGTGATATCCATATTATTATTGAAAACACTTTAAAAATGGTAATTTTTATCGCATATACCGTATGAACCATTATATAGTTATACTCATGCATTGAGAATGTACGTCCATGTTAAGAATCATTATGTACTAACTTTAGAATATGCATATACACAATGCATGAGTATATTTTATAATAAATCACACGGTATGATTACACTGATCTTAAATAAATTACAGTAAAATGCACATGCGATAAAAAATAATTGCGATAATTAAAGCTTTAAAATGAAGATACGCATTTAATAAATACATTTTCCGTCTTAAGTATGTCTTTTCCAAACTTTTAAAGGTTTTACTGTACTTTTTTATTTATTATCAGCTGTACATTCATCGTAATTTTGAATTATTTTAAATTTTAATTAAATTAATAAATTTTTAGCTGTTATTTAATGAATCGAATGAATGTATAAATGAAGCAAAAGGACTATTATTTGATCTTAAAAATGATAGTATATTATCAAAGACATTTCAGGGCATTTTCATCGATGATAATAATGGACATTTTACATATGATCATTCATGGATTTGTACTCAGTATGTATTTAATATTTAACATTATAATATGTATTTTTTTTAAAAAAAAATAATTATGCACTTATATCTTAAGTCATAATACAATATAATGAAATAAATTTATAAATACATTGATCTTTTATAACATGATAAAAAAGTGCCTGAACTTAAATTAAGTAAATGTGTATATTAAACTTAAAATATATAAAAATTTATTCATTTTATATTAATATGTCAATTCATTGAATAAATTTTTTTAATATTAAAGTGTGAATGTGTTAAAAAACCAATGCTTAAATTTTAATAAAAAACGCTGACATTATAATTATAATTATATTAATACTTTTTATGTCAGCATTTTATGTAAAAATATTTGCATTTAATTTTTTTTATTAATTATACGCTTTTACCTCACTTTTAACACTCAGTCTTAAAGAGCAGTATGAGCATATTTTAGATGCACATAAAAATATTGAAAGAAAAGGGGCATTATATCATGGGTAAAATACAATTGAATATACAATGGATAAAAATCCACATTATAATACAAAGTGTAAAAAATGAGGTAAATATATAAAAAGTAAACATACTTTTAATGCCATTAATTTTAGCTGTTCATTGCCATCATTACTTCGGTATCGTGTGGCCATAGTCCGATTTTTAAAACCGTTAAATTTTGGAATCACTGTCAATAGTGTACACTTTTTGATCATAGTGATATCACCATCAAAAGAGGTTAATAATGATTAAATTCTTTAGAAATATTATAAATAAAAATTTTTAAAATTTTTTAAAATTAGAAATTCACTAAAAGTGCGGATGAAATAAGTAAAACATTTGCGTCTCTATTTACGGACGTTAATTTTCGGGCCGCACTTTTAAACGCGGAAAATGAATCACAATTTTTAAATATCATCACATTCAGAACCAAATGTTTGACCCAAAAAACGATGCCCAAAAATGTTCCACAAAAATCTAATGAAATGGTATTTTCATCTTTTTATTTTAAAAAAATTAATTAAAATATATAAATATTATGAATATAAATAAAATATTTTTTAATAAATATTTTTTAAAATTAAATTTTAGGAAAATAATAAATGGCGTTTCGGTTATGGCGTAATAAATGATTTTAAAAATCGATATAAATATTATGTCAGTGATTACATCGATGGTAAATTATAAATAAAATTTTAAAATTATAATTTTTATTTAAAATTTAAAATTATTTAAAATTTCAATAAAAATATTTTTAATTATAAAATATTTAAATATATATATATTATAATAAAAATATTAAGTTAATATTATTAACTATAAAATTAATTGAAAATACATGTATTGATAATGTTATAATGATGTTTCAAATTATTCAGGTTTTGTTGGACATAGAGCATTATATAAAACAATAGTGACGGTCGCATTTCTTTATTTTGCATGTATATTGCCATGCATAGCATTTGGGGTTTTGGATGATAAAAGTACTAATGGTGCTATAAACGCTGAAAGGGCTATAATCGGTCAGACCATAGGGGGCATGATTTTTGCCATGTTTAGCGGTCAGCCCTTAGTTATCATAATGACGACGGCACCATTATGTCTCTATACAAAAGTCGTTTATGACATTTCTCAAAATTTAAATGTAAATTTTTATGATATGTATGCGTGTGTCGGACTATGGAATGCGTTTTTTGTCATAATATACGCGTTTTTTAATGTGAGTCACGTGATGAAATGGTGTACACGTTCGACAGAGGAAATATTCGCATTATTCATTTTCTTCGCTTTTAGTATCGACGCCATTAAAGACTGTGTCGAAAGTAATTATTATTTTAACTTAGCCTTTTACCACACTCTTTACACCCCCGAAATGTCTTATACTTTGAGGTATAAAATCTCTTTATAATTATTTTTGTGATTTTCCTCATGGTATAAGATCCGAAAATTGTGAAATAAAATAATAAAATTTAATTTAACATTATAATTTAAACGTTTCACGATTTTCCCATTATGGAAAACTTTAAAATATTTCCCAAATTTTTGTTCATTTATAAATCCTCACATAGCCTTAGTATACAAAGTATTACTTAATAATTTCAAACATTCCCTACAGTATTTGTTAACAGGGATTTCGGGGAAATTTTATTATTTTATTTTATTTATGCTAAAATCGGGAATGTGGAAATAAATCTAAAAAATTCTACGTAAAGAATTTTTAAATTTAAAATTACTTTTTTTATATTTTAGATTTTCAAAGATTTTATTGTATTAATAATACGAATATTATTACATCTGAAAATATTACTAACAATGGAATAGATGAATGTTCACAGCAAAATTCTGTGCTCTTTATTTTTCTAATGTTAGGAACACTTTGGTTCGCACTGTATCTTTATGATTTTAATAATACGTGAGAATTAATATTTTTAAATTTTAAATTTTCAAAAAAAATTCACAATTATTTTGTTAATGATTTCAGAGTGTATTTAAATCAAAAAATGAGAGGATATTTTGCGGATTATGCATTACCAATTTCAGTGATTGTGTTTAGTTTCATCGGAACTTTTTTATTTCGTGATATTAAAGGTAAAATAAATTATGCTGAAATTACATTGAAAGTCCCATCTGATGACAAATAATTGTATTTTAATATAAAAATGCGTATATAATTTGTGTATTAAAAAGTAGGGCTGTGAATAGAAAGGAAAATATAAAATACTGATTCGAGAGTTTTCCATGATATGCACAGCCCTATGTTAAAGTATTACAAAAATATGCTTTAATTTATTCATAACACAATCATTTGTTATGAGCTTTACTTTTCATTGTAATAAAAGTTCATTTACACTCACTTTTTAGTTCGGCATTATACCGTTTTACCTCATTTTTAGACCCGATCTTAGAGCGCGAAATGAGTACATTTTTCAAATAAATAGTAAAGGAAAATAGATCTTATACCCAGAGTCTTATAAGACGCTTTATGTACTTACCCTCCCCCCGCTATAAGATCAGGTCTAAAGACTTAAGTAAAACGATAGTGTAAAATGTATAAACACATTTGAAAATGTGTTCGAAAAAATGTACTAAAGAAAAGTAAAGAAAATCCCTATCTTCATATAAGATTTACGATGTCCCCCGTTATAAGAACTAAAAAGAGCTGTAAATGTTAAATGAGTAATTTATTTATTTATTTATTAATAATAATAATTATTAAATTTTATTCAATAATTTAGTGGATGTGTTTAATATAAGTAAAGACTATAGATTTAAAGCGTCTGAATTCAGTGAATTTAAAGTATCGGCGGTGTTCGCGGGTGCGGGTCTCGGATTTGCATTATCATTACTCTTTTTTATGGATCAAAACATATCCGCATCATTAGTAAATAATCCACAAAATAATCTCAAAAAAGGATATGCATATAATTGGGATCTGTTAATCGTCGCAATAATTAACGTGTTTTTATCGGTATTCGGATTACCGTGGATGCACGGTATTTTACCGCATTCACCTATGCACGCGCGAAGTTTGGCCGATATTGAAATGCACATGATGAATGGTCACGTTAAAGAGATAATCTCAAATGTGCGCGAAACACGTGTTACGGGCGTATTGACACACGTGCTCATAGGACTGTCATTATTATTAATTCCTCATCCATTGAATTATATTCCGATATCGGTTTTAAGCGGTTTATTTCTGTACTGTGCATTCGCCACTCTCAGAGGAAACTCATTCTTCGAAAGGATTATGCTTTTTATTACAGAACAGGTACTTATATACAGTTAAACCTCTATGTAACGGACACTAAAGAATATAAATTAAGTTTATTTTAACTTTGAATCATATTTAATAGAAATCTTTAGATTTATGTTTATTGTAAAAACAGTATTATATCTGAGACGTGTACACATAATGATGTGTTATAATGATTAATACATTATGAGCATTGTGCTAACGGTGTGTTCTAAATGTGTGTCATGCATAAACTTAATAAACACACTGTACTTAAAGCATATTAAAAATGATAAATTTAAAATTAAATTAAAATATAAAAATGAAAAAATGACACATTTCAGAGTTCGTATCCTCCGAATCATTACATTCGTCGATGTCCTCAAAGAATAGTCCATAAATTCACGATAATCCAATTGATTCAGTTATTGATACTCTGTATTTTTGGATTCGTCCCATCGCCGTACGCACAAATGGCGTTTCCCATTATTATTGCGGTATTTATTCCGATACGGTATGTTTTCGATTTTATATTTATTAAACATTTATTAAATCATAGTTTACATCTTTAATTATTATCTTAAATTTTAAAACAATTATTTCATTCATTATTTCAGATGGAAAATTGTGCCGCGAATAATTCCCGAAAAATTCGTTAAAATAATTGATGATTATCATTAAATAATTTTAATTATGTTATAATTATGTTAAAATATGTCTGATGATAAACTGTTGATAATTATTTTTCAAATGTTTAAATGTTTAATTTTTATTAAATAATTTTTAAAAATAAATTATTTACAAAATATTTGTGAATGAAAATGCATGCATTACGTAGGAATGGATAATGATTTAGCGGTTTCTTTTAAAATATCCGATGTCTTTAATTTCCAATTTTTTATGTCTTTTGATACATGACACCATAACTCTCCGTGACGGGGTTCTGTCGCCACACACCGTTTTAACACATCATTTTGTTGATCCTAAAATATCACATTTATTATTAAAATAACTTTATTATGTAATAATTTAACATAAATAATTGAACATTTTTCTAAATCATTTACAATTTTACTCTATCATCTCTTCTAAATTCTGTAAATATGTTACGCATTAATATTTATAATAAAACACAATACAATATGTGTCACATATTTTAGGATTCAATTTCCGGGATGAGAAACGATTTACATTTACATCGAAAGTTCATAAATATCTGACACATATTGTATATCGTAAATGATTTATGTATCAAAATGTATGTCTGTGCGTATAGTATATTATTTAATGCAAAAATGAGTTATAAATACCTCATTTCCGTGTAAACATTCGAATTTATAGAAATATGCCCATGAATCTCCTAAATCGGGCTCTATTTTCACAGTGCGATTGAACCATTCACGCGCTTTATTCATTTTTCGTTCGCACCAAAAGAGCTTAGAACACGCTAAAAGCACGTGCGGGTCATGTTCGCACCGTTTTAACGCATCGACACTTTTACTTTTACGCTGCGGACGGCTCTCCATGAATATCGATTCTGCCCATAGGAGTCCACTCTGAGGACATTCCTGCATAGCTGTAATAATAGAAAGGTACATATTAGTATATGTAAAGTATAACATACACATATCTCGAGGTATAATACACTCAAAGGAAATAATATATTTTTCACGTAAATTAGACAAATGTGCTGTCATGCTTTGCGCTGTACTGTATTAACATTTGCAAATTAAACAACAAAATAATAGTTTATCTTTTAGATTATTTCCATTGACTGTATTAATGCCCTAAGATATGACTGTTAATAATTGTGAATGTTGACCTTTGGCCATCATGGGCATGGCGATATCTTTGTTTCCCCCTCTGACTTCGGCCCGAATGGCCTCTAACCATAGCTCCTGACACTTGAGATTTTTGAGGCGCGCTTTTTCCAAAACGGAACGCGCTTTTATTAAAACGCCTTTTTCTTCCTCTAAACGCGAGAGTAATATCCACAGCGGTATCGATGACGGATTATTTCTCAGTCCATTATTATACGCGTCACGCGCGTCGTTATCGCGTCCTTCGATTTGCGCGATTTGACCCAACATCATCCATAATTTTGGGAATGATGGATACTCTTTGACACCACTGTCTAATAGTGTTTTAGCAGTGTCGAGAGCCCCCAATTGCCATTCCAATTTCGCCGATTTCATTACGACACGTGCAGTCGGTGCTGAGGCACGTGCACGTTCCAACAGTTTACGCGCCCTGTGATTAATCAATATTTAAAATCATAATTCACACAAAAAATTATATATTTTTTTTGAGGATATTTAAATGGACCTTTTATCACCAAAAAAAAAGAAATAAATAAAGATATAAAAAAATGTGCTCTTATATCATAAGATGATAAAGAGTCATGTTAAAAGGCTGATTATAAATATGTATTTAAATGCTTACCTATGATATTCGGCATTTTCGGACTCTAATTTGACCGCCGCTAACCAAATCTCTTCGGAATTTGGATTCATTTCGAAGGCCTTCGAAAGGATTCTTCGTGCAGAGGTCACATCGCCCATTAACCATTTGGATTTCGCTCCCATTAACCATAGCACCTCCGCCTGTGGACAGTGTTTAACCGCGTCCTGTAATAGGCTTTCCAATGAGTCACGTGACCCGTGATTCTTTTCAAAATAGGCCGCACGTAACCATATTGACTTTTTGTTCGGAAACGTTTTAATCGCGTGTGCGTATATGGCACGTGCACATTCAATAGCGTCCATATTCGCGCAATTTTCAGCGTCCTCTAACCACGTATGTTTACGATCCTCATCTTCGACACCGTAGACAATGACCGCGCGGACAATGGCCTGACACGTAAGTAAAGAGCTCGATTTTTCTGTATCCATAGCGTCCTTTAGCCAATGATCGCGATTAATTTCGACGCCATTGGCATTTAATGACTGTAAAGCTCTCGAAATGATTTTTTCGACCATAGGGGTGTTTCCCTGTGCCTCTTCTAATTTCGCGGCCGTGATCCATATCTGTCTGTCCGTGGGTATGTTTTCACGCGCTTTATTCAACACTTTTCGCGCGTTTTCATACGTCTCTAAACGTGCCAATGCTAACCATAGTTCGACACTCGTGGGACAACACTCAACGGCGCGACTCAACAGTATTCGGGCGTCTTCGGGCGGTTCGAGTTCCACGGCCGCTTTCCACAGCCGTACAGAATTCGGTATATATTCGAGGGCCTTTCGAAAGATCTTTTTCTTCGCTTTTAATTCAGATTCTAAATCCACGGCTTTTATCCATAGGCGTACGGACGTTGATATTTGTCGTACCGCCTGTGCGATGACGGATTTCGCTAAATCGAGAGGCTGCAGACGCGCCGCTTCGATCCAAACATCTTCGGACATCGGACACATTTCACACCCTTTCATAATCAAGTTTCGGGCCGTCTGTAGTTTACCGGTCACTTCCTCTAAACGCGCGGACGCGATCCATGCCGGGGGATGATTCGGATTCGTTTCACGCACGGACTTTAGTAATAATCGCGCTTTTTTAATATCACTGTTAATGGCATTAAAGAAAATTCATTCATTAAAAATTATTATAAAAATATTAATGAAAAATATTTATTTAAAAATATTTCTTTACTCATATTTTACTGTTAATCACGCAAATCTCAGAGAAATATTGTGCTTAAATTAGCTTAAAACGCAATATAATTTAAAGAATTCATAAATTCAATTACATTGTCTCTACAACCTGTGTGATTAACTTTAAGAAGTATCTAATAAAAGTTTTACTGTACTTAAATCGAGTAAAATGATTCGTATAATTTATTTAATTATTTAATAATTAAATAATTAAATTTTAAAATAATAATATTAAATGATATTTACCTAATGTCAGCACCATGTGCGGGAATCATCGATTGTAAATCTGTTAAATACCCCTTTGGGTCAACTACGGTCTGACCACTGACAGAGTCCGAAATTTGATTTAATTTAATGTCCATTAACGTGTTACGCGCCTGACCAATCTTACGTAAGTCCAAATTTCCGGGCGTTAAAAACCCTCCCGGAGTTAGTATACCTGTGGATGTACCGCTGGACATAGGGGTCTGTAAACCCGTCCGTGGATCAATGGACATTACCGTTTCGCCCGAACCTATCGCCGAATTATGGGCTAAAATAGAGTCCGGTACGGGCGTGAATTTCTCCGCACGCGCGTTTCTTTGCTTTTTATTGCGGACATCTCCGACTTCGGGTATCGTTTTCCATTCGTCTTCGGTAACTGCGGCCAAATCCCGTTTCAAATCGTTAAACTGCTGTTGTATTTTAGGCCTTTCCTGACGGTACTTTTCTAATTCGCGCCGTAATTTACTTTCGCGGTATTCTTTCCTTTTTTCGTCCATTCTTTTATCGATATTATCGTATATTTTATCGGCCTCTTCATCGTCTTTGTCGTAAGGGTCTTTACTGAATAAACTACCGCCATACCCTGCAAATTCGTCATAATTCGAGTCATTCAGATCCTCATCGTCCTCTTCTTCGTCATTTCCGCGTGTTCCGCCTTCGCCCGGTTTTTTCACGGGTTTCTTCGGCGGTGCGTGACGATCATCGCTGAATTTTTTTTAAAAAATTTAAAAATTATCATATAAAATACATATATCCATTGTTATGAATAATGTTAAACATTTAATATGTTAATTTTTCCATAAATTAATAAAATTAAAAAATAAAATTTAATTTTAAAATTATAATAAAAATATGCATACGGAACATCGGATGCATCCCGCGCCGGTCCAATATCGGATCGCGTCGTGAATCCCGTCGCACTGTAAATTCATCGAAAAATATTATTTTTTAATTTAATTATCATTAAATACAATAAAACCTCTATATAATGGACATTATTTTCATCGAAAAATAATTTAACATTAAAAAAGAACCTCTAAATAAAGAACGTTTCATTATAAACAAACATTTGACATGCATTTATTGAATGTCCATTTCTACAGAGGTTTAACTGTAACATTTGAATAAAGAATGGTCATACCCTCGGCCCGCACCCGCGACATAACCCAATGGCGCCGGAAGACCTAAGGACAAATAAATGGTGAGTATTTTTTTGGACATTTACGGTAATTTGATATTTACCTATGAATGCCTTTTTCTTTTTACTGACCAAAGCCCCGGGATGAGGCACATTCGCTATATTCATTATCACTTTTATTTAATTAATAAATTATTAAATGTAAACATTCAAAACGCTCATTTAACGCGACGTTATGTTACATAACTTTTCGATACGTGAGGAATATCATGATTAAATTGAATATCAATGATTTAATAATAATATTGTAAATATAAATGCATTAAATTGATATATAATTAATGTATTTATAATGCATATAAATGCGCAAAAATGATTCAATATAATGAAACATATAATTAACATATAACGTATGATTTAACGTTATAATTTATAGAAAATATGAATTTAAATCAATGATATTAAATGAACGAATAAAATGAGAGTGTTGATAATGGTGCACTCTGTTATGGAATTTAAAAGTGATATTTATACATATACAGTGTGTACAGAATGTACAGTATGTTCAGCATACATTGTGTATGATTTACATTGTCCGTCAATAGGCTGCAGTGAAACCCCAATTACAGGTATACTCTGATGTACATGGTAATAGCCCCATGTACTAGAAAATAGTGCTCCGAATATAAACGCGCAATAAATGTTCATTTTTTGTTCATTTTAATTAAAATGTTAAATTTAATTAAAATAATTAAATGAATTAATAATTTATGCATAAATATAATTGACGCTGAGAATTGAACGCCTAAAATTATGTGCATACACATATTACATGTGTAAAAACGTATGTATTTTTACATTGAAAAAAGTATACTGTTATTTAATATATATACAAATGTCTGTTTCGCGCAACACTTTAATTGCATTTAATTCACTGATTTTACATTTAATGCTATAATTTTTGTTTAAATTTTGAATATTTATATCATAAACTTTAAAATGATATAAATTTATGCTGAAATTTGCAATTATTTTTAAAGATATTCAAAGATGTTCCTTTAGATGTATAGACATAGGCATAGCCTTTTTATTATACAGTAATTGTACCCCTTTAGTAACAATGAGCAATTTAATAGCATTATAATATGCTATTAAATGTTAAGTGTGTTTTGAGTGCGTTTAAATATATACTGATTAAAGGGGGGAAATCCCTAAAACATTCATTTTATTTTTTATTTAAAAATTCATATATTTACATATATATATAATATTAATATATAATCATTTTTTATTAAATTTATATGATAATCAAAGAATGGCCAAAAATAAGAAATCGAAAAAATCGACATCATCGGGACATTCATTGGGAACAAATACGGGACCATCATTACCATCATCATCATCAGGAATAGGATCAGGGACAGGATCAGGAACAGGATCATGTACAAATATTCCCTCAACAAATGGGTCATCATTAAATACAGGGAATTGCCAATCGAATGATAACATACGGGTGTTGCCTGTACCTGTACTTAAATCCGGTGCCAAAACATTAAAATCGACATTATCATATCCAAATATGTCATCGGAAAAGAATTCGGTCTCAGGTCCGACGTCATCGGATCCGATCGTACATAATATCGATCATTCAATAGCCCGAATGCCAATGAATTTGGGCATAACGAATGTCGAACAAATCTTAGGATGTCTTAAGGACGGCACCGAAGAAGTGAAAGACCTAATCCTAAACGAATGTAATATGATATATGAATGTAAACTATGCACATCTCTATTCAGGAGTTTAGCGAATTTCTTAGCCCATAAACGAGTGTATTGCAAAGACCATTACTGTACCCGAATGACCATGTTCGATACATCCATTCTTTACTTTGATAATGATCGCAATAATCATGATCATGATGATACTAATATCGAAGAAAATCACGATAAATCAATAGTCGATAATGCTGAACAAAACGCTAATGCCAATATTAATGATAATGATAGTGGACATGGTACTGGTGATTTAAGTGACCTCTTTTCACCATCGTCATCTTCAGATGGCGGTGGTATTATATCCAATGATAATACATGCAAAAAACGCAAATATCTCGAGGAATGCACTAAGAAATTGACATACGATAAAATGCGTATGAATGATGCAAAAGTAATTGAGTTAAGAATGAGTCCGATTCAATCGAATTCCAATGCAGTGTTTCAAAGAATAGCATCATCAGTATCTGATCATGACCATGATCATAATGTCATTGATGGTAATGGTAAAGATGTCAAAAATGATATTCATTCACAAACGATAGTATTAAATGTGAATAATGATTTAAATGACGATGAAAATATCGAAAAACGTTTAAAAGGAAATGATAATGGACACAGTCATGGTCATGGTCATAATGATTCACCATTATCTGCATCATCATCTTCAGCATCATCATCATCATCATCATCATCGGACTCAAATGATGAAAATCTAAAATGTCATTCATGTCAAATGACATTCAGCACATCGAAGACATTGCGCGTTCATATGCGTACATTACACGCGTCCAAAAGAATAGTATATCCGTGTCCATTATGTTCTTTGACATTTAAACAATTGTCAAATGCATCGCGACATTTAAAGCAAATCCATCGTAAGAATAAGACTCAGACTGTGGCTTTAAAAGAGGTGATGAAAAGGAGAGCATACTCTACAAATAGTAGCTCTGGAAATAGCTCCGAAATCGATGATGATAGTGAACCTGATACTAGCAATGGTCATGCTAATAGCAATGGCCATGGTAATAGCAATGGCCATGGCAATAGCAATAGCAATGGCCATGGCAATGGCAATAGCAATGGTAATCATCTTAAGGGTAATGATCATAACAAAAATTATGTAAATAATGTAAATGTTAAACATGTAAATAATAAAACGAAATGTTTGACATATCAGAAGAGACCATCGCCATTATCATTAGAATCTGCATCATCATCAGCATCACAAAAGAGAAATATTAACATATATAAAGAGTCAAAATCGCGAATTAATCCCACAGAATGTGCCTATGAATGTGGACAGCTCTTTGATTGGCTCCCGGCAAAGATCAGCCATGAAAAGAGCTGCAAAATCAGAACCGAAATGAAAAATGACCATAAAATTAATGCACAAAATAATTGCTCACTATTAACGGATGTAAATAGCAATTTAATGATATCATCGGTTACACCATCGTCATCAGCATCTTCAGCATCAGCGTCATCATCGATGACGTCATCGACATTAAAGGCGATTGTTCCTAAAGTCCAAAGCTCAAATTCTAATCATAATCATTTACCACAATCATCATCGTCAGTGTCAAAGACATCGTCATCATCAGCATCATCAGCGTCTTCTGTAATATTATCACAGTCACAAAATTTATCGTCATTTATGTCCAGCATTAGTTTACCCGATCATATCGAAGAGAAAATGAATGAATTAATTAATATAAAATCATTGAAATGCCGATCATGTCCAACAATGGATTTTATGAATATGAATCAATTGGTTCAACACGCGGTCACTCACTTCGGGTATCACGTGTTTCGTTGTAACGGATGCTCATTTTACGCGATTAATGACAATGATATGAAAATGCATTTAATGCATAAACATAATATCGGCGAAGAAATGAGCGGTAAACACTTTCAGATCATATCATCGCCGCGCGTTTTCGACCGCCGTATAAAGGCCAAAAAATCCATTAATGGTCCCAATTTAATTACGCAAAAATATGTGGACAATGGTCAGTTACAATGGACAATCATTTTATTATGCTTTTTAAATGCTTAAATACACCTCTCATTATATCTCGAGATATAATGAAAGGAATTAAATACTTTAAAATGTATCGTATAACAAATTTGAAACCTGTACTTTCGATACTTTAACAGCATGTGCTACACGTGTATGTTCATTAGAATAGTAATGTGAGAATAGTGATGCTTTTAAACTGTTATACGATATTAATTTAAATTAATTTTTTTTTAAATAAAATATATTAATTAATTTTTAAATTTAATTTTTAGAATTATCAGGAAATAATAATGAAAAGAATGTCATCTCAGGATGTGAATCGTCATTGAAAATCCACTTACGAACGATGGAAAATAATAGCTCTAAAAAGTGCTATAAAATCGTTGATAAATAATTAATTATTTAATTATATATTTAATTATTTAATTGTTATTTATTATAAATACATTTAATAATTATTAATATTAAATTTAAAACATTATTATTATTATTATTATTATTATTATAATTATTATTATTATATTAATATAGAGAAAAATCATAAAATATTTATATGTATATCTGTATATGTATTTTCAAAATCACACACTATTTTCATTATGATATTTATTATAATTATAATTTA
>JAQIXB010000735.1:0-14555 GCA_034697405.1 Mesoplophora pulchra | reverse complement strand
TTCACATTGAAACTGATGTTAAATTAAATTAAATTATTTTTTTATTAATATATTTAAACTATAAATTTGCAAAAATAAACTATAAATTTAATATTATTATAAAATATCATATTTAATATTAATATTTATAAAATAGCATGTAAAATTTATATGTAATTATTATTAATTATTATTGTTATCTTCATCATTATTTTTTATATATACTAGTAAACTACCCGATTATGCCAGTAATTTATGCCATTTTTATAGTTATTCTCATATATATATCCCGATCTCTTATAACCCGAGTTTTTAGTATATTTTCTAAATTACGCATATAATTTATTGTTTATTTTATTCTAAATCTATTATATTATTAAATTTAATTTTATTATTTTAATTATATTATTAACTTAACATAGTGTTAGTATTGTTGCTGATAAAAAAAAATTAGACATTTTAAATTTATATAAAATTATACTATAAATATATTGTTATAATTGTTTAATATTAACATTAAAATTTATATTTAATTTATAAAAATTAAATTTAATTATATTGCTATGGAACGGAATTTCTTTCCGATATAAAATTTTATTAATCACTATAATAATATAATTTATTTAAATATAAAAAATTAAGAGATAATCTTTAATTAAAAGATATTTCGGACGCCTTTGTATATATATACGAAAGAACTTTTGCATTTATTCAATATTAATACATGTATAATGTTCATTAAAGTTTTCAGTCATAATACTAATGAGATTGAGACTTTCAAATATGCATTATGGATTAATGTATGTGTGTACTTTTTTTATATAATTTTTGTTATAAGAGAGTTATAAGACAATGTAATAATCTATAATAGGAAAGCATCGAAGGTATGAATTGCACTTGAATTTGCGCTTTTTATAGCATATGTTTTATTGGGGATTCGGACAAAAGCCCGAAAACCAAAATCACGAAACAGTCAAAATCCCGAAAAATCAAAATTTCAGAAAAAATAATGCGGTTATAGCATATCATTATCATTTATCATTTAAGAAAAGGTATATTTAGCAGTATCTTTTATCAATTTTAGTGTATGGAAAGTCGTGTGATATCTATGGCGCCGGTAAGCGCCTGTAACTGCATTTTTGCATATTCTTATAATTTTATATTATTATGCTTGGGTTAGGTTGATTGGGTTAGGTTGGCTCTTTAACGTACTGAGCCGTATGCACCTGTATTCGCATTATTGTAACAATTTAAGTGTTAATTTTTCGAGATTTTGGTTTTTCGGGATTTTGTAACAGAATCGTTTTATTGTAATGCGCAAATTCATTGAAATTCTTTCGGCATTTCAGTGTTATAATAAAATACCTGTCATTATAAATAACTCCCGATGTAATGGAAACCAAAATTGACCCTCTAAAGTTAGCATATGCGGTGTGATTCCGGGAAATACATGAGAAAAGTCAGTTCCTTCAGTGGCGAAATTACCAAAAGCGCCCGCACATACGATACCGTGCGGATGATATCCGAAAATGTAATTTTTATTGACATTAATATCAGCGGTTTTTATGAGTTTCAATGGAAAATATTGAGCATAATATTTCCATATTCTCCATCGTCGTGCCCAATGATTAATTCTTCCGCCTAAAAACTTATTTTTATTCTATGTTTGGGTTAATGTTAGTTTTTCTTATTAGTTGCTAGTAAACTTTAGTTATTCTTAGTATATTTAAACCGAAAATAGAAATTATTAAATTTAGTTTACGATATGATGTCACTTATTTTTCTTAAAAAATTTATATTAACTTTAAAGTGACAGAAATTAAATCATAGTGTTCTATTTTAAGCACAGAGTAAATTACTAAAATTTATCATTCGTATATATATTATTAATACTAAATGTACACTTAAATGTAATTTTTATTATTGCCACACATTTTATTTACTTTACATATATATACTAGTATATATATATATATATATATATATATATACATATCGTGTGACCATTTTTCATGTAGTGCTTATACATGCGCATTTCCGATGAAAAACGGTCACACGATATATATGCAATAATAATAAAAAATATAGATTTCAATGGGTATAGGACACGCTCATAGAACCATGAGTATAGGGTTCGACTCCGGGACGATGACTGTCTTTTTTACTGTTTTTCACAGCAAAAATTGAAGAGTACTCTTTTGGAATTTGAAATAAATTCATTAAATTAAAGTTTAGATTTTTAAAAAATAAAAATTACTTTAAAACACTTTCATATAAAATACTTTATATGTAAAAATGACTCAAATTTTAATTTAGCATTATATATCATGAGTAAAGACCTAAAATCTTTGTAAATGTTTAAAAATTACAAAATTTTTATTTTAAAATTTTTAAGTGCACATACAGTGTTATCGTATTATGCGGCATATTATATATATCGGCATATTGGCATATTTGTCACAATCATGGCATATTTTGAATATGCACTATTTTCTCGAACGTTAATTTTAATATATGCGTTTTTTCACAGATTTCACTTTTTGTAATTTCAAATGCTTTTTTACCCTAAAACTTTACTTTAAATTTAAATGTCTTAAATAATGAGATAAATATGGTCTAAAAACTAAAATGAAATTTAATTATATGATCGTTATCATTTTTATACATAATTCGAAAAAAGTAACAATATTTATATGCATTATTAGAGATTACAATTTTAAAATAAAATTAATTTTATTTATTATTTTGAATTTTATAAAAATAATTTATTTTAAAAATATTTTATTTTTTTACTGATTATAAAAAAATTAATGATTAATTTATGAGCTATCAATAAAGATATATTTTGGTTCAAATAATTATTAATATTTAATTATTAATTATTAATATTTATTATTAATATTTAAATTATGTCTAAATATTTATTAATAAATTAAATATCATTCGAAAGACCAATAATAGACCGTTCAAATGATATTATTAAACTTTAAAAAAATCAGGAATTCCTAATGTATAATGCTGTCACGCATCTTATTACTTTACCCCTATTTATTGAGGCATTTTTTGTATTTTATGTTATTTTTGGTGAAAAATAAAATTAATAAATAACATAATTATGATAATATTAAAATTAAAATACAAAAAAATGATTTATTAATTTTGATAATACGGTATTTATAAATATTTTACCGTTTTACCTCATTTTTTAGACGCGGTCTTATAGCTTGGGGTAAGCACAGAAGCGGGCTTATACCCGGGATATAAACCTGACCCCCTTTTCTTTTATTCGTCCCTTTGAATTTGATTTTCTAATTTGCAAGAGTGTGCTCATACCACGCTATAAGGCAGGGTCTAAAAATGAGGTAAAACGGTAGTGTTAATGCAATTACCTTCACAATACACATTACGGTCATAAATGAACCATGCTAAGTATAGTAATGATATAAAATAATAATCCGTAAATAAAAGATATAAAAGTAATAATAATGCGCATAAACCGATGAACAAAAATTCACTGCAATAATATAATACGGCTATTGTCTGAAGTCTTCGCTCAAAAGGTATTAAAATCGGTGCGAATTCAATACCTAAAATCTTCATTTTTATTCAATTCAAATGTTAAAATTATAATTTAAAAACAGTTTTTTAGTCAAATATATTATAACACAAATTTTCAAATATCTTCAAAATGTTCTCAAAATCTTATCGTGAACGGACTTTGATATTTATATTTAATATTATTTATATTAATACTTTTATGTGTTATGAGTATTTCCTATAAACTTAAAATAATACTGTAATTTTCCAAATTATTTCCATTATTCTCATTTTTCCCTAATTCCCAGCTATAGATAATGGGAAACTGCAAAATAAAAATTTAAGTTACCTTTGTTTACCATTAACTCCCAAATTCCTTAGATTTCCATGACTCCCGGAATAATTGTATATTAATTACATGGTCATGGGCATATAATTAATATACAATTTATGTGTTATTTTATTGAATTGAAACTCTTTAATTAATGTCCATAGTATTTTAAGCTGTTTTATCACATCCTTGAATTTTAATGGAATTTTATAAAAACACTTTTCAATGAAACATATATACTAATATCAAATCATGAAATATGCTATTTTTTAGCTTTATTCTTCTCTAAACGTATGCAGTGTGTCAATCAATTTATTCATTATTTGATAGGGAAATGCATTTGTGTTTAAAATTAATTTAATTAATTTAATTAATATTTAAAAATTTTAATGAAATTATAATAATTAAATTGCATTTTGAAGTTAATATAATACTACCTAATAGTTTAGTTACTAAAGGGGATTAAAATTTAAAAAATTATTGAAATTAATTTGCTATAAAACTATTAAAGGTTTGTAAATTTTACAATTGATACTTACTTTTTAATGCATTATATAATTGTTTTAAATTTTTTTACTAATTATTCATAACTTTTATTTTATTAAAAATTAAATACAAATTAAAAATGAATAACATTTTTTGAAATTTAAAGAAATGTCTAAAACATATACATGTACATGTAATAGGATTTAGTAAACATTATAAATGATAAATTGCAATTAATTCATTAATAAGTTATAGAATTCATAACGTCATAAACTATTATAATAATAATTTAAATATTTCCATTATTATCGTACGGTTAAATTTTGGATCACATCCATCCATTGCTTAAAAGAGTATTCACTTTCAGTACGGAAAAAATATACATGAGTTTTATATTGCAATTTAAATACAAAACTTTTATATATATTATCATTTTGATCAGGAACACTTAAGCTATAGCCCAACAGTGGTAAACTAGCAAGTGGAAAGTCATCCTAAAAATAGCAATAATAAATTAAATTATACCATTATTAATTAATATAAATTTACCTGAAATGATTTATAAAAAAATAAACAAAAATTAGTAAAAACGACCCAAAGCTTTTGCCATCCGCTGCTATTTTTAAACTTTCGTAATAAATATCCACACATACAATTCTAATAAAAAATGTTACAAAAAATTAAAAATATTTAGAAATATTTAGAAATTCAAATACGAACTGTTAGTGCCTGAGTATAGTCATCTAAACTGAGACTGCAATTCCTATGCCAACATACATGTGCCATTGTATTTGAACGGTGTAATTTATCATTTTCATCTGATTTTTGTGACCGTTGATTAAGAACATCATCGATATTATCAACGATTTCATTCGATGATATGATGGTCGGTGATAATGGTAATAAATCATTCACATTTAATTTTGAATATTTTGAGGCCGTTTCTGTTAAATCGCGCATCCATATCTTTCTCTCATCATTACTCCTTTTAATTGTATTAAATTATAATAAAATATAATAACATTTTAAGTATATTTACATCGCTGCCACCATTAGAGCCCTGTCTCCGGCATAAATTGTAAAGCAATTGTCAACGCCTAATTTTGGTTCAGTTTCTTCGACCATAATGTTATTTAACGGTAAATTTCCGTGCACTTTAAACTGAAACTGAGCGGATGAGCGACTCGCGTATATCAGAATATCCGAAAACTAAATTTTAATTAAAAATTAACTTTCATTTTCTAATATTAAATAAAATGCTCACTAAAAAAAACAGTCTCTGCTGATAACCCTTTTTAGATAACTTTAAAAGACATCCTTCACGAATGAAGCGCTATAAAATTTAAACGTTTAATTGTAAGAAATATACTTTCTAAGCTCATAAAGTATATTTAAGTTTATAATATGATTACCCTCCCCGATTGTACGACATTATCCATGCCATTAATGTCACGCTGAACTTCAATGAGAGTCACTAAATTTATCTGTTTTCAAATAAAATATTAATGTTTAATCATTCAATTCTCTCATTTTCATTTACCAATGAATTTAATGTCATTGAATATTCCGAATTAAAATGAATTAATTGATCCAAAATATCTGTGAAAATAATAATTAAAAACTTAATATTTATCATAATCAATTAAAAAATTTATTTACAGTGAAACTTATGATATTCCGTATTATTCGATGAACAATTTTTAATGATCTCTAAAAATGAAAATAATTAAAATAAAAAATAAATATAACACAATAATAAACGCACTCTCAATGATTCTACAAAAATGAGTCAAATGAAATGCCGGTTTAAGAATGAATGATGTGTATGGTAAATAACAGCCCTTTCGTGCTTCAAACTCACGACACGCACGTTCAAAATCTCGATTATGTCTAAAATTAGCATTAATTCGCTCCAAAATGAAAGGTAACCTCTCAATTAGCGCTTCGTATAACTAAATTTAAATAAAATTATAATTTTTTATTAAAAATATTAGTTAACATACGGGAAGCCATTGTATCAGATCTGTGAGAATGTCACTAAATGTACGCGTCGAAACAGTTGAATATTTTCCATCCCTAATATTTATAATTATTGTTAATTATTATTATCTTTTATTGGTATTAACTTTTAACAATTACCATGTGTTCAAATAATTTTCTATTTTTGTTAAAAATTGTCTATGGACATCTAATAAGTGATCAGATGCAGAAAATAGTAACGATAACATTTCAGTGGCTTTTTTGGCATTATCTTTATTCATATCATCTTTGAACCACTAATATAACATAAAATAATGTTAATTTTTCATTTCTTTAAAACTCTATATTTTACCGTATTTATTAATTCAATATCCTTTTTGAATGTCCGTTCGAACATCACAAATTCGCGTATAATAAAATAATCATTTTCCGGCGAAATTTTCTTTAACAAAAATTGTCACAAAAATAAAATTAAAAAAATGACCATAAAAGTAAAGAGTACTCACGTGTGGTCTCAAACTATTGGTAAAAGTGTTTTGTTCATTTCCATTGGCATCTTTGTATGACTTCGGAAGAGTATTCATATGTGATTCTAAATTCTTATCGTATGACCATATTTGGAAAACAGAATTTTGAATCGCATTAAGAGATACATTACTGAGATCTAAAAAGTGCATATCAAATAAATGTAAATATTTATTGTAAAAAAAGAAATTAATAGCCCATGTTAGTAATAAAGATAAATGTTAATTGAAAATGTTAATTTTTATATTTTATTTATAAAATTCACTTTAAATATAACATATTAGTCATTAACAACATATATGAATACATTTCTATGAATGTACTTTCATATTTTATAACTTTGAATTAACAATAAATTAATATTTGAAATTTAATAATAAATTATATGTTAACATTTGTTAAATACTAAATATCATTACAAAAACAGTTTATAAATATTAATAAAAAGTAATATTAATATAGTATTGTAAATTCATGTGTTGAAGACGCACCTGAAAAGTTAGTACAATGTACACTGGAAATAAGTATACTTAGAAAAAATACATAAATGTATATGCAATTATAATATTGTACACTGTAAACCTCTAAAATTGGGTTTTAGCTGCGTCTACAAAGCGTGAATTACCAATAATAGATTGAGATTTAAGTTAAAAGTCATATTTGTTAATTTAAGCATTAATTTTACAAATTAATAATGTTATTTAAGTAAAGAACAAAGTTATTTTCAATGAAATTACTTTTCTATCAAATTATTTTTGTTAATAAATCACTGATTATAAATTGAACATAATGTTAAAATTAATTACAATAAAAGAGGTATAAAAAAGCATAAAATACAAGAAATTTGTAAATGCATTACAATCTTAGAGTATAACAATATTTTATATAATATATAATAATAAATAACAATAATTATTAACAGAGACTCATATTTTTGTGATTAAATTTTTTATAAAATGATTTTTTTAAAATAATATTTCCGAATAAAATAAAAATGAAAATATGCAATGCTATTACATAAATGAAAGTTTTACAGAAGTATTGTTACTGATAATTAAGTAAATAGCGAGACATAAGAGTGCACAATAGTAAAGGTGTGAGCATCAATTTCAAAGTTTATAAATATAATTATTAAGTTTTATAAATTTGAAAATTATCCGGTGAAAGTTGAAAAGTTAAATACTGTTTTATAATTAAAGATTCTAAACTTTGTACATTATGAGGCCTTACATTAGATAAATTATGCGCACCCAATATATTGCTATAATTATGAGAAATATTAAATATTTTATCATAATCATCGGGATAATGTTCGTGTAAATGAATACAAATTATTGCGTCTGAAATTAAAAGTTTATTTTCTAATTTTAGATTAATATCTTTTGATAATTGTGAAATATCTTTAGACTGAAAATTAATATCGTTAAATTCGGAAGATTCAGCAATATATTGATTTAAAATCATTTCTTTCACTGAATCAATATAATTATTCATAAATTTTTCATCTGAATTTTTAGCATTTTTCAGTTCCGTCTGAATTCTTCGGTATGATTCAAAACGTTTTAAAATAAAAGTTTCAAATGAATCATCATCGGGGAGTGAATCATCTTTAGATGAAAAACTATCATAAAATGGCAAATTATGCACTGAAACAAAATAATGCTGCATTTTTGACCTTTTATCAAATCTTTTAGAATGAGCATAGAATGATGGACTGATATCATGATCATTTATGCGATGATTCATTTCGCATCTATGCGCAGATAACGCTCTTCGCTTTTTACAGTTTTTTACTTTTCCTTTAATTTCTGCGGATCTTTTAACTAAACGTTTATGTAAAACATATTCAATGTCATGATTATTCTCTTTTTTTATTTTTGTTTCATTATCAATTAAACTTTTGGACTCTAATGTTTTAGTGTTAAATGTTTCGTTGTTTAGTTCAATATCAGAAATGATATTTTTATTCTCATTTTGTACTGTTATTACTTTTGATTCTCTGTCAATTAAATACGAATCATTTGATATGTCATCAGCTTCATTCTCAAGAAAATCGGGAGTAAAAGACCCATCATCATGCAAAGAATAGCGATTATCCCAAACCCTTTCACCTGAGGTTTCACGCTGAGTATTCTTCGATTGATTTTGAGATGTCTGATCCATTCGTGGACTAATTTCTTGAGCTGATTTCGGACGCTCAAATTGCAAAGTAATCGATTCATCACTTTGGCTGTTCATTACTGAACTTGTAACTAGTTGTGGTGTACTCACAGGAAATTTCGGCTCTATTGATATTGAAGACCCTTCAATTCGATTATCATTAAATCCTGAAACTCTTAAACTGCTCGATCTAAATATAGGTCAAAATTTTAAAACATTAAATTAAAACATTAAATTAATATTTCAATACCTTTGAAACGGTTGTCTTTTGATACAACTCTGACGTGCATATTCCACTATTTGTTGCTGTGTCCTTCCGCTATATCTATAAATAATGAAAATATTAATCAATTTAATAAATGCTAATTATTCCGAATGACATTATATGAAAGTGTTGTTGTATATAGTTATGTTATAAAAGCATATTAAATAATGCTTTTTTCACATTTTTATCGTTATACGACTACGGTTTCATACAATATAATTCGGAGTAATAAATACCTAAATGATGATCCACGACTAAAAATTCGTGATTTTTGTCGCGGATAATGTTTCACTTCGATACATCGAAAGAATGTGTGCTGTTCAATGCACTTTTTCCAAAAATTTTTACATTCATTTCGTCCCTCAAAATAAAACTCAACACAATCACCAAAATATTCCTAAAAATTAAACATTAAAAAATTCAATTATTGACTGTCCCCATAAAAACAAATGTAATGTGTAATCATACGGCATGATTCATACCTCATGATGGAGTTTAATTAAGAATTTTTTTCGTTTAAAACTTAATTTTCTAATTTTTGCCCATGAAAAAGTGTTAACTTTTGTTTGATTTTGAAATACGATTACACCCGTATGAGAAACGGAAAGGTTCAGAGGTACCCCCTCATGATCTTTAACCGCAGTTAAACGAATGCCATACATTTCGCAGCGTCGCGCCGTTTCTAACAAATTATAGTCCGCCTCTGCCGGTAATTGACCACTTTAAAGTGCAAAAAATTAAAAATTAATATTTCAATATAATCACTAAAAAGACTTACATATGCTTTTTATGATTTTCCATCACTTTCCATTCGAATTCTTCATCCTGATGAGGTATTAATGTAAATCGCGACACATAATTTTGATCGGCATATTCCTCAGGATTATAATCCCCGCATTGAGCTAAATATAGATTAAAATAATAATATTTACATAATAATTATATTTAATTATATTAATTATATTATAATAATAATAATTATTATATTAATTTTTTTTAAATGCATAATTACCCTGAATAATATATGAGGCCATTAAAGCGGCAGTATTCTCATTACATTGAAACAGTCCCATGGACAAATCTTTTTTAATCTGTAAACTGAATAAATACCTAAAAAATATATTGATTAATATTTAAGTTTACTGAATGTGTGCGTTAGTACTTAGTTAACTCATCCTCTAATCGCGATGGATCGGGGGTGAAGAATTTCACCCCGAAATTCATAACACAATTGTTTAAAGAAAGAGATAACTGCCGATATAATGGTTTATCATGGTCGAGCCAATACTATCATTAAATTAATAATTCAATATTTTAATATCAATTAAAATATTTAAATATGTCATTTTTGTAAATATTTATAATATTTAAGGACATACTCTGTTCCCATTATCGTCTTCATATTCAATGCCGAAATAATCGATTTCAATTAAATTGAGCATTTCACACGCTTCGATAAAGAGACATTTCGCTGCTGATTTATGCTAAAATAATATCATATTTTATTGTCATATATATTATTGCATAATATAATGAATGCATATTCATCCTTTTATTTCATTTCATTTTTATCATTATGTTTATAAAATTTTTGAATTTATTTTTTGTTAAAAATAAATGAGAAAATTATAAATCGTTTTACATTTATTGCTATTTTATTAAGAGACTGTCGTATAATAATAACGCAATGAAATTATTAAAATGTGCAATAAATTCTCATTAAATATTACATTAAATATTAATTTCTAAATATGTTTAATATAACATAACATAACAGTGTTTATACATTGTTATGTAATAAAAAATTTATTAGTATATGATGAGTTTTTTAGTTTATATTTTGCAATTAAAAGACGACAGTCTCTGAATAAGAAAATGACAGTTTTAAATGAATTAAATACCGAAATTTGAAAAACGGCGGTGGATTCATCGGGAAAATTGACCTTTACAGAGACGAATTTTGTGTTTTTGCATTTTGCGTCCGAAGAATTGGCTCTGTGATGAGAGATGCTATTATCATGTCTCTGTTGAGAGTGTCTATTATCGGGCGGTGCTGAGGATGATCGTTTATTCGGTGACGGCATTGATGGGTGTGAATGCACTTTTACGTTAATATGAGCATTAAAAATACATGATAAATGTTATTCATTTGAAATTCATTTACTAATTACTAATTACTAATTATGTTTATAAACAATGAAAATGCTAATGACACTTGTTATGTATGTATAGTTACTATAGTATAATATACATGTTATATAACATTATGCATTTACCATAAACAAATCATATTCACATTTTAAATATTTATTATCATTTTTATAAATTAATATGAATAAAAAAGAATGTTAAAATGAAAACACATGTTACATGATGCATCATTTATGCGATGCCATTGATGCGGAAAGTGTAAGGGTCACATTAATGCTCATATATTCCTTTTCATATACATCTGTTTATGATTATCATAAATAATGGAAATGATCATTTTTGACTGAAGACATTTATGAAATGCTAAAAAAGGAAATTCAATACTGAGACATCCTTTTCTTTAGTCTTTTCATTCAATGAATGGTGACGGCGCCACTTTCAAATCTTCAAATGTCAGCTCACATTTTCCCAAAATTACCATCACTCATTTTAATGCATATTTCATTTATAAAAATTAAAATATTTAATTTAACATTATATAAAATCATTGTTTATTTATAATTCGAATAATGATTAATTATACATCATATACAAAAACATTGAATTATATTTCTCATAACGATTTCTATTCTTTCATATGAATATTCTATTTTTATAATACATAATTATCTTATTTTATGGCACATTTAACACTTAACATTTAACTGCTCTTTAATCCGATATATAAACCGATGTGAGCGTAAATTTTAGCCGCAAATTTGGTGCTAAGTTATAAGATCCCCGAACAACCCTTAGAACTTATAACTTAGCACTTGCATCAAACGGAAAAGTAAAAGGAAAGGTGTAATTACAGCCAAAGGTATAAGTATAATAATACAAAGGTATAATGCAATAAAATTATTTATAAATGACATTTTTGATAATTCCAAACCATTTATATACTAAATAATATTGTATCTATAGATGGGCCCGGACCCGACACAAAAATTATTTATAATTTTTAATAATAAATTTATTTTTCTTAATTTTTATATTTAAATTTAACTTTTATTTTATATTTCATTTTACAATTATTTTATAATGATTATAGTAATGGTAATGTTAGTGGTAATAGTGATGCCGCAATACTCAAATCATGTAAACATTTAAAGGGGTTTTTATAGTGATTATTTAAGGTGCGGTTAAAATTCACATTCTTTTAAATGTTAAACAAAATTTGTTTTTATTAATTATTATTTTGTTATGAATTTTTAAAATATAAATATGCATAAACATCCTTTGTTTATGCATATTTATGTCGCATCGCGACACTATTAATTAATTTTCGATTATGGGTATAGGAATTACTAAATTTTGACAATTATTGGATTTTGGCACCACTTTTGCAATTCCCAATATTCACATTTTTATGTAAAAAGTTATCAATTATTTTGATAATTTTAATAGATTATGTTAAAAATGCTTTTGACATACAAATTCCTTTAATTATACCCTATAATCTTTTTAAACAAAAACTTAATGTGCTGTGTTCTATGTTCATGCATTTAAGTTTCAAAAATTGAGAAATTTTTGTATTATAAAATAAATATTGGGAATTATCAAAATCAAGAACAGTCCCAAATTCGAGAATTTATTAACATTTAATATAAATTTTATAAATGGTTTTGGATTTTCAAAAATTGGCCCATAATTAAGTAATACCAAAAACAGTTAATACTAAAGGACAAAATACTGTTAAACCCTTTTTTGGATCTGATGAAATCATAATGAATTTATAATTTTATAAAAGAATTTTATTAATTTTTAAATTAATATAAAGAGCATTCATTACACAAATAATATTATTTGAAACTTACTTAATATGGAATTAGAATTACATATTTGAGAATTGATAATCATATTCAATAATATATTCATATATCGTGTCATATTATATATTAATAATAAATATATGCACATTTTATCCAATTTTAGATCGTATGATACGTGTCATAAGATACGATTCATATCTTATAATAACACGGGTATTATCACTTTTCTTTAGCATAATATTTAGCGCATTGAATGTAACCGTGTTATATATATCCGGTCTAAAAAGAGGGGTAAATAAATATTATGCAAAAAAATATCAGCATAAATATTTTCTAATTAATAATATATATAATATAATAATATAATAAATAATATATAATTCATTGATCTTTACATAAATCAATTGATAAATAAGTATTTTAAAAGATTATACATGTTTATGTTTAAAATTTATATAAATTGTAAATAATCGCTTAAAAGTGTTTAAATTTAAAGCGAAATTAAATAAAGACATAATTGCAGATACTTTATTTGCACACAATGGTAATAAATGAGGTACCATTTAAAGGTCAGAGAAATGACCTCAAAATAATGCAAAAAAATAGGTGGTGAAATGTTACAATAAATTTAAAAACATTATATTTCTATATTCATATGTTAGTATTACAGATGTATATGTAAAGTTGTATATGAATATGATATTTCAATGCAGTATATTTCAATGTATTGACATATTCGTGTACAAATGTACCATATACATCTGCAACTTCAGTATAAATAAAAGTAATGATTCATCTTTTGGAAGCATTTTCATAATTTTCATGAATAAAATTAAATAATTAAATATTTGTTAATTATAATGATTGATATAATATTAAATTTATACGTATAATTATTTCAATGATTATATTATAATGGTATAATATAAATACGATACTTAATTCTAAAGTGTGTAATTATATTATATGATTGTAATTGTAATTTTGTGACATATCAATATTATTATAATTGAATATAATTAAAATATTAATTAAAATATTAAAAAACCATTAAAACATTTTGGAATGATATTCTTATGCATTTCAGATTAAATGAAAAAACCACATTATTATAAACAATAATAAAGTTAACTAAACTAAAACATAAAATTTAAGGCATTGATAATTTATATATAATTATAATAAATTTATAGGCAATAAAATGGTAATTTCACAGAAATCAATCTGTAGCTGCCCATAAAGTGTTGTAATTTATGTTTACTAATATTAAGTCGTCGTTAGCATCTTCGGTTACGCCAATTATCTTTATATTCCTGATAAGACACGGTGA
>JAQIXB010000734.1:0-14556 GCA_034697405.1 Mesoplophora pulchra | reverse complement strand
AAATTGATTAATTAATGATAAAATATTAAAATATAAACATTTAAATATATAAAAATGTAAATTATTAAATATTATCATTAAATTCTGAATTAAGAAATCACTTTCAAAATTAAAGATGTATAAATATCCCTTTTAAAAGCGGACACTGTGTACATATTTAGTGCATTTTACAATTATCATTTTTAAATATAATGTCAGTATGATCCGAATATAAAGGGTATAAAATTAATTTGATCATAGGCGATATCTTTATTTATGCTTAGCATAATTATATCATCATTTTTACGTTTAAATAATTTTTAAATTTAAATTAAATATTTATGAATATTAAAATGATTACAATAAAACGAATTCATTAAAATGTGATATTATCATAGATTTCTTAAAAATCGTCATTTTATTTATAAATTTCATATAAAATCATTTTACTCACGATTATACCATGAGTTTCTAATGAAATTTGCAATTTTATTGATGCATCGAATTAATGTCATCGTATTTTAAATTATAATTAAAGACGATTGATATTAATTGTTATTTAATAAATAATAAAATGAAATAATTTTTAAAATGAATTTTATATTTTATTTTTATTTATATTATAAAACATGTGTTTTTAATGTGATGTGAAATGATGCGCCATCTCTGGACTATGATCTGTATTAATGTTTCATTTTTTGACATTTAACAAATGACTAATGTTTTTTGTTCATTTTATAATTAAAAAAGTTTTACATTTTAATACATTTTATTAATTTTATTAAATAATTATCATTTAATTAAACACTTTTAAATTATTCATTTATTTTCATTTAAATTTTTAAATAAAAATGCATATTAATTTTAAAATTTAAATAAAATTAATAATTCACATTTTTTATTTTTTATTTTTTTTAAAAAAAACTTATTTTTTTTAAAATTTAAAAATATAATGTAATGACATATTTAATACGTTTTAATTTTTGAGATTATTATTGAATGAAAAAATAAAATGCGAAAAAAAAGTTTTCACCAAAAAAATGATTAAATATTTATGAATAATTATTATCGAATGAATGTTAATAAAGTTATTTGTGTTTAAATGATGATTAATAAATGACGCTGAAAATGTGCGATTTTAAAGTAAACATATGATAAAAGAAATGATTCACTAAAAAATGAGTATGCATATGATAATAGATGATGCTAAAAATGCATCACAGAATTGAATAAAAGTTTTTAGTCGTTTTTTATACATGTTTTATATATGAATATATTTTTTATATATGTAAATGGTGAAAAGAATAGTGAATCGACGTAATTGATCATGTGACAGGTTTCAATGAGTCTGAGAGTTGATTTCCCACTTTTGTGCTGTAATCATAGTGCATACACATCTCCATTTTAGTCCTCTTTAATAATACTATTCTATGTATGTATATATGTGCTCTCTCCGTATATGCTTCTGCCGGTGGTGAACGAACAAAGGACAACTTTCAATTCACAAAAAATTGGCTCATAATTTCCATCGGAATATATCTCACATTATCTCAGACACAATTAAATGAATGCCCATATTTAAATAGTGCTATTCTCATGTGTGATTCTCATTTATTTACATTTAATTAGTAACTACGGTTAACTATTATTTTTGAGGTAAGAAAGTCATATGTGTATAATTGTAAAGCTTTAAATATATGCATTTAAATAGAAGTGCGAAGCGCGAGAGCGATATACATGTATACATATAACTATTTCGATGTTTTAGTCTATAGTTAGTATACAGCCATAGCTTCGACCGGTTAATAATTGAGTCTCAATCTTTATATATATGTATATATATATGAATGTGTGTATGTGTCTGTGCCTCATTCTTATGCTTCACCATAACAAAGCAGAGATAAAAACATTTTTTAGTGCGATAATTTTTGACATTTATCATTAAATTAATTAAATATATTCACATTTTGACACATCCGACACTGATGTAAACATTGACCACGTGCATATGGTCATGTGAGTGATTCTATGATGGTATTACCATTAACTATCAATTGACATTTCACGTTTAATATTCACTCATTTTACATTAATGTATATTTTATTTAATATTTTCGTGAATTGATTTTCAGGTATACGTATACACGTATGTGTATATATAATATATATGTGTATATTATAATAATGATTTTTAAGATGCAATATACTTTTATGTGCATTGTGAATTCATTGAAAATTGCGTTTCACTCTTTTCCGACATATTTAAGTGTTATTTGTAACTCATGTCCTATTTGTTGTTTGTCTCTTTTCACCCCTCATTTTTAACACTTTTTTAACACCGTTTTAACACCGTTTATACCCAAAAATTACATTCTCTTTATTCTTTTCAATTATTTCATGTATTCCATGATCATGGGGCAATGACCCTTTTCCCAAATTACAAATATGTGACCATTTTCTAATTTTAATAACATTTTTATGAATACATTTATCTAAAACTTAAAAATTTCATTTTAAAATTTTAAAAATGCGTTCACATTTTTAATTCAATTTATTAATGCTCTTTAATGACGTTATAAATTATTAATTTGCGTTTAGCTTTAGTTTAAATTCAAAATATTTTCATTTAATAATACTTAAAATGTTAACTAAAATAATATAATAAAAATTTTAAATGAAAATTTTATTTTTTAAATTATTTTATAATTTATTATTATTTTATATTTATTATTCATATTAAATGTATAAAATGATCGGCATATAAAAAATGGATGCATTTATGAATGCATTAATTACTATGATCACGAATATTAAATTATTATTAATTAAAATGACATTTAACGATTAATTATTTAATTTTTATTTTTATAATTTATATGATAATTTAAAGTTAAATTTTGAAAATATTCTGTTCATATAAATATGATAAATGCATACATATAAAGCATATGATAACGTATATGCATACATTGAAAGGGATAAAAGTGTTTTTTGATAAATATTTTCGATTTTTGTTTTATAATTTGAGAAAAGAGTGGAATAATGACAATGGTAAAGTATAAGAAAATAAAGAATAAAAGAGGTTCACTGTCGTATTACTTACAAATGTTAGAGAATTATAGTTTTAGTTTTATCCTAAAAATCAATATATTACATTGGATAATACACATTTAGCGATTCTGCGCTTTTCTTTATTATAATCAAAACTGAACTGAAACTACTGAAAAACTGATGCTATTTCTGTTAAACATTACATATCTTTTCTCTGCTATATACAGTATACAGTATAATACTAGTATATTGTATAGTATATTCAGTATATATTTGTATATTGCATGAACCCCTGAATCTCAACTGTTTTCAATGAATTATATCCCAATATATCGTTCACATACAAATAATAACACTAAAATTTTTTAAATCATATCAGTGATTCGAATGTATTATTAATTAAATTCTAAATCTTTAATTACATATGTTAATGGGTATGTTATTAATTTGTTTATTAATTAATGAATGTAATAATATCGCTTAATAAACATGATGTAATTTCATTTATGAAACTAGTATCTAGTATTTAGGTACGCTTTATTATGTTTTCTCATTTCAATGACAGTATAAAGTCCCATTTTATATTTCTCTCACAAAATACTAGCATAAGACGCTTTTGGTAATTTATTGATTATCATGTGTAACCCTAAAGAAAATCGCTTTTATTCCATAGCAAAGTATTTAATGGCTTTTCTCTCAAATTACTATTCAATCGTTAATGTGCACTTTTTCTAAATTCACTTTAAATATCCAATTTAATGATTTACCATTATTAATTGAATATGATTAATATGACATAATGTAATATTAGGTAATGATAGTGAATTAAAAGAGTATTTGAATATTTAGCATTATAACGGTGTGATAAAAGGATGAGTCTGTGGTCGCCTGTGGATTTGGTGACCGGTGGAACAGGCACGAGACATCCAATAGCACATAATAGTAATGCTATTAATTCTCAGCATTATAATAGAAGTGAGTTTGGGTTTAGAGTCAAAAATATGCTTAATTCTAATGATGGTAAATGATTTAGTTGTAGAGGAAGTCTTAGGCCATTTGTATGTTAAACCGACACAATTATCTCATATGACAGCATTTGCGACTAGCAACAATACTAACAACAATACTAACAACAATGAAGGTAGAAATTGACTTAAACTATTGTTGCATTTATTTCATTTGTTTCGTCTTTGTTAATGTTAATGTGTTTTGTTTTTTTCAGTTTTTGGAATGTGATTATGTTATGTTTTAAGCATACTTTTCTCATATTATATATGATTATGTGATTTTAATTTACAATGCAATTACATTGAGTATTATATAAATGAATGAAATTAAACGTAATTAATAATGTGATATTTGTACATAGTTTCAAAGGGTGACGATAGATCCACGCATAACGCAACCAATAGTCTCCTTTATGATCATTTACTTCGAAGAGGTTCTTCCAAAATAAGTGATAAGAACAATGTGCTTTCAAAAAACTTAAATTTACCAATAAATTGGTAATTAAATATTTTCATATTATTATGTAATGCATATTGATATGTAATTATTTGTTTATGTATAGCAATGTGATGTCCGATAATGAACATTCATCGTTTGCGCATCAAAAGTCTCATAATATAAAGAGCATTAAAAAGAATCAATGCTCTGATGATACAAATGGAGCATCAGTTAAGGGTCATAAAAGACCGATAAATGACTTAATTGATGCACGATCATTTCCGCACTTTAATAACGCATCTCATATCCGACCCCATCATTCTCATAAACAGCATCACCATCATCAGACTCATAAATCGAAATCCCGTGATGATGTCCGTGAAAATTGTGATATTAAAAGTGTGAAATGCGATAGAAATTCAAAGACAAAAGCGACCATGAGTAACAATGATGATACGAATATGCCTTTAAATTTATGTATAAAAAAGCCGCGAATCGAAGAATCAACAGAAAGCACAGTTAACAAAAATGACACTAATAATAGTAATAATAATAGCAGCATATTTACAAAGATGGTATTACCTCAATTTAATAACCCTAATATTACATCGATACATGCCCCAAATTATAATTCATCACATAATAAAAAGAGAGGACGAAAACCAAAATCACTTTTAGCCACAAATAGTGGTATTGATTCATCGTTATTTAATAGCGATTATGAAAAACCCCGAAAAAGGGGACGTCCTCCGACATTATCTCCCCCATTATATACTCAGACACAACCACCATCAGCTCATTCATCGTCACATTTAAGTAAATTACCATCATCATCGACCGGTGCCTTTGAAACCCATAATCCGTTTGCAGTTCTCAACACCCCATTACAACACGGATGGCCATTTCTTAGTTCGAGCGGAATGCTCATTTTTCCCGATAAACTAAATGGCAGCGAAACACAGAAACAATTGAAACGCCAATATTTAGACAGTGTCCTCGACTCAAACACGTCCGGGATTAGTGATAATAATGAGTCAATACCGAGTGATTCAGAATCTAATGACGAATCTGAGAATTCCAATGCGGGATCTCAGACGAGCGGCAGTGTTCAGAGCGCGAATAAATCCGCAGATTCCAAAACGAACGCACATCGACTTTTAATCGATGAAAAAGAAATACGTGTTCCATTAGAACATGGGTAATGACACTAAAATATTGCATTTTTTGCTCTTTTTTTAAATTCATTTTATTAATTAAATTTGATTTTAAAGATGGCGTCGACAGACGAAAATTATGGACTTCGAAAGTTCGGGTGCACGTGGAGAGGTACTTTATTATGCCCCATGTGGAAAGAAACTAAAAAACTTACACGAAATTTTTAGAGTAAATCATCTTTAGCACAATATTATATTGCAATTAACTGTGTTTTATTAATCTTTTAGTATCTCACAAAACGTGGAATTCACAGTTTCAGCACTAAAAACTTTAGTTTTAATCCTAAAGTTTATATCGGGGAATTCTTAGAACGAACACACAATGATGTGACGAAAGTAAATATTTATAATTAATTTATATTTTTATTTATATTATTTATTATAAAGATTTTGACTGAAAATGAAGTGAAATCGCGAATAAATGAAATTAGAAGGCTCAGGCGTGCGAATTTAAACATAATGAAACATTCAACAGACAATAGACGCGATCATAACAAAAAGACAAATGCTGAAATAATTTCTCATGATAATGAAACATTAGATACTCATGATAAAGGCACAGAACGAACCCGAATTATGATACCACGTGATGCAAAAAAGCTGAGAATCGAAGAAATTAAAAGACTCAAAGAGCAGGATTTTCTTATGAAAGAACATGAGAGATTTGAAAAAATGGAAGTGATGCGTCTCGAAAAAGTGGCAAAAGTTCAACAGAATGAAGAGGTATTTTTTAACTTTTAACACATTAACATATTAAAACATTGTTTTATTTTGACTATGATTTTATAGGTTCGACGAAAACGAAGAGAAGAATTAGAGCGTCAAAGACAAGAGGATATCGTGAAAAAGAATCAGGTATATTTACATGATATTTACATGATATTTTTATTTAATATTCAAATAAATGGTTTTTTAATAAATTTTATTTATAAATTAAATTTAATATTTTTTCTTAGGATCGTGAATTAAAGAGACAACAGACGGAACTTTTACGGGAACAGGAAATGCAAAAACGCCGGGAATTGTTAATAATGGCGGATTTGGAGAGGGAAAGGAGAAAACAGCATATGATGTTAGTACGTGCATTAGAGGCACACAAAAAACAGGAGGAAAAAGAAAGGAAAAAAGAGGAGCTTTTGGCTGAGAAAAGGGCCATCGCGGAACGAAAGTTACAAAAACGACGTTTAGAAATGGAACTTTTAAGAGAATTGAAAAAACCCGTCGATGATATGATCCTAAAAGATCTTAAACCTATGCCCACATTCAACCGAATTCCGGGACTGAAACTGCCCGGAAAAGTGTTTGCCGATGCCCTAATGGTGTACGAATTTTTACAAAATTTTGGCTGTTCATTGGGATTCGATATGGAAAGTCTTCCGTCTTTAAATACTCTTATGTTAGCATTGCTCAATCACGATGATAGTTCGAGTGAAGAATTACTATCGATAATTCATCATTTATTAGTATGTGCGATCGAAGATCCCGGAATACCGACCAATGTTGTCACAGTGATGGGACAAAAGTTAAAAGACGCTCCAATTACTAATTATAATATTACTGAAATGTTACGGCTCTATTTTCTCGCATTCGACTGTAATATCCGCGATGATGCAAAAGACCAGAGATTAGAGAGCAGAATGGTGTCCATTCTGAGCCGTGCAAAACCCTTTCTTTCCCTAAACGCAACACAAAAGGCTGAAATTCTCGCGTTTCTTTGTAACGAACTCTTATGTAATCAGTTAATTGTTAAGAGAATCGAAGAAAATATAGAAACAGCGGCTAATCTGAGACGCGATAAATGGGTCCATGAAAACGATTTAAGAAAATGGAAAACGGTAAAACAAAAGAGAGAAAAGAAAAACGAACTCTTAAATGAAGAGATTAATAAAAAGAATGATATCGAAGATGCTGATGACGATAGTGGTGACAGTGACGATGAAGATAAAGTTCAAAACAATAGTAATATAATTAATTTAAATGAACCCGAAGAAGAACCCGGACTTACGAACGAAGAAATCGATAAGAAAATTGATAAATTAACAAAACAGTGTAATCAAATGAATAATAAACTGAATAAAGCAACAAATATGTATCGAGTGACTTCTTTAGGTCAGGATCGTTATCGCAGAAGATATTGGGTGCTGCCAAATGCCGGCGGAGTTTTTATCGAAGGACTTGAATCGGGTGAAGCAGAAGAGGCTGAGAACAATATATGGACTGAATCTGAACTCATTAATTGCAAAGAAAATGAAAATAAAACGGACGAAATTACGAAATTTGAAGAAAATAATGATGAAAATAAAAACGAAAATAATGATGAAAAAGCAGATGTTAAAGAAGAAAATGATGAAATGACGGATCAAATAAAAATCGAAGAAAATAATCATAAATGCGTTGAAATTTTAGAAAAATCTGTAAATTCACAAAAAGATGTTATTAATAATGACGATGATGATATTTTAAATAAAAGTGATGATAAAATAGAAACGTCCAAAAATATAGCAAAAGATGAGTTAAATAATAGTGATAAAAAAGAATCATGTGATGAAAAAGTTAAATCTGAAAATAAATTTGATATTAAAAAGGATTTCGATACTCAATCGTTACAACAGAATGACAATCCATGGATGTCTCCGTTTTTCGCTTCATTATTAGCCAATTCTATGATGTTTGGAAATTCAAATAATGGTGTCCCTCAATTATCATTTCCATTGCCTTTTGGAATGGATATGTCTGGTAATAGTGCAGCTAAAGCTAACCAATCGCAAAAGGGATGGTTTAGTATATTGCCACGTATGCCCTGCGATGATAAGACCATTATCGAAGCGTCAAATAAAAATGATTCATTTTCAAATGATAAAAAGTTAAAAGTGAATGATTCAGATTTAAATGCACACAAACAATTGCCATCATCATCAGCATCGATTCCTTCATTAATGAATGGGATACCGTCGAATCTGTTTATGCACGCATTTCTTTATCCCCATATATTAAGCTCTTTATTTAATCAGCAGAGTTTAGAGGGGGGTGGACCATGTCCACCCGATGCATCACCTTTCTCCATCGGCGCTTCGGCATTATTTAATAATTCAAAGACATTAAACACTTCAGAAACGGATTCCCATTCTCAGCAGACACCGGTGAAACAAAATGCTGATGAATGTGCATCATCGAATTTGGCACAATCACTTGATTTTGAGATATGTCCATCGATACAGAAAAGAATAGCTCAACAAAAGGAGCAACAATACGATAAAATCCAAAAGATTCCTTTGGAATATCAATTTGGATGGTGGCGTATTACTGATCCTTCGCAATTAAAATGTTTAATTGAAATTTTGCACAGCGGTGGTGTGCGTGAGAAACAGCTTCAGAAACACTTACAAAAGTACTTAAATTATGCATCACAATCATGTAAATCTAATGCTATTGAACTCGAAATAACTGATTATGATCGAATTATTTCGGAAAATTGTGCTTTCGGTGCCCCCACAGAAGACAGATGTCCTCACGAAGAATGTATTGAATCAGATTATTGTAAACATATAGCATTACGCTTTGACATATCTGTTTTGGAGCAGATTGAGGCATTAGAGGAAAAAATAGCATCATCATCAATGCAAATTAGAAACTGGAAACCGCCATCACGTGTTTCATGCAATGAAAGCATTCACTTTTGTCCCGCGGCTTCATTTTTAGCCCAAAATGTGCCCGATTTACACAGTGATTCAATTAAAGATGATGATTCTGAATCTGAAAAAACGAATATCGAATCTCAAAATGAAACGCCATCGATTGAAAAGCATAGATCTAAAAATACCACCGGTGAAAGAAATCCCGTTTCTTTAGCAAAAGAAAGATTACTTTCTTTAGAGACTGTGATAGAACGACGATATCTTAAGCCACCATTGGGTTTTAAAAGTAACACTATCTTAATACCGACGAATAACGATTCAGAACAAACGGACGATTACAATGAGAATGCCGCCGATGAAAACGCCACGAGCGGACTCTTACGGTGGAGAGACGCCGTTCGAGAGGCTCAGAGCTCTGCCGAAATCGCTTTATGCCTCCACTTTTTAGAAACATGCATAGCATGGGATAAGTCCATTATGAGAGCGGTATGTACTTTAACATATGCATATTTTAATTAAATTAATTATTATATGATTATTTTAATTATAATTAGAGCTGTCAATTTTGTGGTTCGGGAGAGAATGAGGCACAACTGCTTCTTTGTGACGGCTGTGATAAGGGTTATCATACGTATTGTTTTAAGCCAAAAATGGAAAGTATACCTGATGGTGATTGGTTTTGCTTCGAATGCCAAAATAAAGTACGATATAATTATTTTATTAATTATTTTAATAATAATTATTGTGATTTTAAATTAGAATACGATTGACAAAGTGTGTATCGTGTGCGGTAAAAAAGGAAAATTACTAAACTGTGATTCATGTGCGAAAGTGTTTCATCCGAATTGTTTGGACCCCCCTGTTACTAAGTAACATATTATATTCATATAAAAGTATCCATTAATTTTTTATATATTTTATAGGCCTTTAAAAGGAAAATGGACATGTCATATGTGCGGACGTAAACCAAAGAAATTTAATCAGCAAAAGACTGTGCGAAAGTTTACAACTAGTTCATCTTCAAATGACGATAAACAAAAAGAGCACATTAACAATACATCAGCCAATTCTGTAACCCCATCGACAACTAAAGAAAGCACTAAGAAAATAACTAACGGCAGTAAAATTGAAAAGGAATTGAAAAAAGAAAAGAAAACCAAAGAAAGTCGCGAAATTACCGTATGTAAAGCCATCTTAAACGATATGGAAAAACATGATGATTCATGGCCTTTTCTATTACCTGTTAATACTAAGCAATTTCCAACATATAAGAAGATCATTAAAAGACCTATGGATACAAACACCATAAAAAACAAAATAGATTCAGGAGGGTATGCACCTTTCGACATTTTGAAATTTTGAAAAATTTAGATAATTGATTTGACTTAAAAATGTTAATTTTTTAATATATATTTAGGTATAAAACAAAAGAAGAATTTGCAGCTGATGTACGATTGATATTTGACAATTGCGTAACATTCAATGAGGATGAGTCCCCCGTGGGTCAGGCCGGTCACAACCTTAGGGCATTTTTCGAAAATAAATATAAAGAATTATGCGGCACTTAAGAATTAGGAAATTAATTTAATTAAAGGTTACAATTTATTTATAAAAATGTATTACATAATCGTTTAGCTCTATTTAAATTCACATTCCCATTGTAACTTTTTTGTATGTCTCACTATTAATTTAGTGGGAATATAAGTTATAGATGTGCCTCGTGTTTGCTAATTATATACATATAATATATAATATAAATATATATATATATATAAAAATATAAATATATAAATTACATTGCAATTAATATTAGTATTTTTGTATATCAAATGTTTTCAAAATCTTTTACTCATTTATATATCATTTGGACCAATGCATGATTATTAATTTCGCAGTTAATATACTGTCATATTTATTATTATTTATTTACTATTATCTGTTTATAGTTTTTCATTATCATAATCATTAATAATCATTTTGCACATTAAGAATATAGTATATCTTTTAATTTTATGGCAGTAAATTAATAAATTAACAAATATTTTAAAAATTAATTTATGTGTATATAAATTTAAAATCACTGTTTTTTAAATTAAAAATAATATAAATTAATAATTTAATAATATATTAATTTAAAAGTTTATGGTGAGTATCAATATACACGAATTAATTCATAAATAATTAATTTATAATTTTTAATTATATTAAACAAATATATAATTGAAAATAAATTAAAGATCCTAAATATTTATATTAAATTTATTTTTTTAAAAATTATAAAATTAAAATGTTAAATAATTATATAATTTATAATTAAATAATTAGTACATTATGTATTTTTATTTTTAGACATGAATGCGCAGCTTAATGCGCATATATTTATATTTAAGCATTATAAACGTAAACATACGCATGCATAAGCATTAACGTGAGCATTGATGTCTCATTATAACAATACATACTGTAAATATAAAAGTATAAATAAGTATAGAAATGATGTTAATGTTATTATTGTACATATCCTTCGTTTTAAAAACGTATTACTAAATTAATTAGCAAATATTGGTTTACAGTTTGTTAAGAATCTGTATAACCAATGTTTAGTGTTTAGTGTTTCTCAATTCGATAATGCCATCACATGTGTGATGCTTTTAAATAATGAAAGTTTTTATAAACGTAAATACCGTTATAATAAAATGGTTAAAACGAAATTAAAAGTATTATCGCAATGGTGACACTCATCATGTATCATTACCGTATTTATAAAAAAAAAGATAAAATCCGATACAAAAAATGAAAAATTTAAAGTGCTTTTATTTCAAATAATTTATCATTTATGCATTTAATTATATATTTAACTATATTTTGCATATTTAAGGGCATTTTAATGACATTTTTTGGTAAATTAAGGATAAAAAAGTCTATTGTAAAATAAAAAATACTAAAACAATGTATGCTTTGCTAATTTCCACATTTTCCTTAACTCCCATGGCTCCCTGTATTTATGACGTCATAATGACGTAATGGTTAAGAATTAAACTTTAATCATAAGAGAATATGATAAAAAGTAATGTATTTCGAGAATTGGAGTTATGCTTCTTTTGGTACAGTGTTAAGGCTAACACAGGCTAAAGCCTCTTTATTATTTTTGTATATAAATACTGAGTCCGCGTGTAGTGGTTATTTAAGGCTCATATTATATTATTATTTTTATTTTGTATCTCATGTCATCAAATTGATGATTATACCGATTGTTTCTTATAATTTAATCATTTAAATAAAGAAATTAACACTAATATCGTACGCATGTACTTATTTCAGAATATACATAAATGTCAGTACATTTACAAGTGCTGAATTAGAGAGGACCCAATAATTCAATATTTAAAATAATATTTAATTCCATTATTTACAGTGCTTATATTTTGTATTATGTAATTATAATATCATATGTAATAATTAAAAACAAAAGCAAAGGTGCGCTATCGTTTGTCCTATACCCATTGAACAAAATGAACACACTCCCAACTTTTCCTGGGAATTCCTAAAATTTAGGAATTTATTTTTAACAATTAATTTATTAATAATAAAAACAGTGATGTAATTCTCACGTGCATTACACGTGTTTCTGTTATTTAAATTTTTGTTATTATATTGGAATATAATATCGAATGACACAAATACAAGACTACTCTATAACATTAAGCATTAAATTTTAAAAATTGTGTTCATTTATAACCATATTATTTAAACTGTAAATAAAGTGGTTTATAAACTAAATATAAATATTAGGGTGATATATTAAAAGTCAGACAGACATAGTTAGAAAGGTCAGAGGTCAATTATTTTATATTTTTAATAGAGTATGATATTCCCTTATATTATGATAAAAATTTAAGATTTTACCCTTTAATGGTTACAGAGTTACATCACTTTAGACATTAGTGATGAGAATTATTTTTAAAAATTGACATATAAAAAAAGTACACGGATCTAATTTTTTATGCAAAAAAATAGTTTTCAAAAAAATATGAATGAAATTATAGTGAAAATAATATTTTTATTTAAAATTTCACCATAAATTTATATTATAGTTTTATAGTTTTAAAAGGACATCATTTGAAAATGACCCTAAGAGAGGAAACCAAAAACAGCAGTGACCCATGAAAATAGAGACATAAAAAAATATTTAGTAATGGATGATCATCTAATGATTATCCATTAAATAGTGGACATAATAGTGTTTAATATTAAAATTAAACATCACTGTATTCACAAAACATAATTATGAAAAATAACATTATCCAAAGGGTACCGAATTCTTTAAAATAATTAAAAAATATCCGTCCGCATACACAGCATGTTTCAATGGTCATTATTAAATAATGTGAATTCAAAAATATTAATGACCCCTCTTTTAGTTAACATTAATCCCCCTCTGACCATTTTTTTTGCACCTTTAAAATATCATCATCGGGAAAATGGGTAATTCTGTGAAAAAATTTAGTGATGCAAAATCAGGGGTCAGACAAAAGAATATTTTTCCCGAAATATGAACAGAGATGTGAAAAGTACGCTGAGCTTAGGGAGAAATATATTATTAATTTATAAAATAAAATATTTAAATTCTGTTCAATTAATGAGATTCCGCGGAATGATCGGTAATACGTAAGTATTTAAATTTGCTTTTTATAAAAATTGATAATAAAATAAAAAAGTTATATCCATTTTAAAATGGTGCAATATTAAAGTCGCAGTGTTTAATTATTATTATAATTATAATTTCTTTATTATAATTTTATTATAGTAAAATGCTATTGTTAAGAATGTGCTATCTGCTTATCATAGAGTAGTCCTTATATTTGTGTCATTCGATATAACAATGACAGAGAAATGAAATGCAAAAACACACATAAATACTTTTATATCTGTACATTTACTTATGTATAAATGACCGTATTCATAATGGTCTATGGGATTTTGCAAATGAATGTCCCCAAAAATTATCAAATATTTTAAAAATACATACATGTATATGTTTAAAGTACATATAAATAAAGCAAAAGTTATGAAACATTTAGTTTATCATCATTTTTTTAAATATATTATAAAAAATTGATTATATTTATATGTATTCATAATCATACACGGACGAAATGCCCACACCCAAAATACCCACAAAATTTAATTAAACACTAATAACTTTAATAAAAATTTATTATTTTTAAATA
>JAQIXB010000733.1:0-14567 GCA_034697405.1 Mesoplophora pulchra | reverse complement strand
AATTATAATTATATACTTAAATAATGAATATATATCATTAAATAAATATTTTTTTTGAAAAAAAGCAAAAAAAGCACATTTTTTGGGAAAAGTGCTTTTTTTTGCTTTTTTTGGCATGTTCAAGTGCTTTTTTCCGGAAAAAAACTGCTTAAAATGTGACACTCTACTAATAATACATATGAATTTATAATAATAAAATAATATAATAATAAAATTTTTTTATTATATTTATAAAATTTTAATGAAAATATTTTATAAATATTTTATATTACAGAATATTGAAAAATTACTTAATACTTAAGTATAATATGCATAATTTATATATAAATTTATATATTATTTATAAAAATTTAAAAATACATATACATTTTAATAATAAATATGCGGTTTGTTTATGACGGAATAAAAACACGGAAATGTTAAAGCGGATGACAGCAGTGATGTCAAAATGATAACATTGCATTTGACATTTAACGAAAAAAAAGAAAATACTCATGTATTTTCACTGAAAAATATACTTAAAAAATACACTAAAAATAGTAAATGAATGTAAATAATACGCAATGAATTCCGTTCATATTTAGAAATAATTTCAAAATCATTTTATTACCATTGAAATCATTGAATAACATTTTAATGAAAATATTAAAACATTTTTCAAAATTAACAAAAAAATTAAATGATTATTCACTATAAAATTAAGAAATAAATATTTAAATATCATAACATATATTTATAGAAATAGTTTAACGTTAAATTTTAATTCATTTTTTATACGCGTTCTTATAGTGTGGGGTGAGAAAAAAATTGTGAGGGGGAATTAGGGGGTCTTATATCTCGAGATAAAAAGTGAATTAAAATAGAAAAAGCAGTACATTATAGTAAAAAGTAGTAGATTTTAGTAAAAAAGCGTGGAGATGCCGGGGATCGAACCCGGGGCCTTTCACATGCAAAGCGAACGCTCTACCACTGAGCTACATCCCCATGCTATGGTGTTCTATGCCCAAATTGTCATATTTGTTACTTTATATGACCCTAATTCTATACTCTTAAACATATCAAACATTTAAAAGCTTTAATTTCCTTTAAAATGTGAAACTTTATATTTACATTATAAATATATTAATTTTAATACTGAATACATATGTATTTTATTAAACGTATGAAATTTTATTAATTAAAATTTTTAATTAAAATATTATGTACATATTTAAAGAGTATTAATTTTCTTTATATTTAATGCGTCTAAAGACAGAGATGAATTTTTCGCCATTATTTCGTGATACTTTTTGGCCCTCTTCGGTACTATCGAATAGTAATGGTACGATCGCATCGGCATTCATTTCTGATTCTGTTAATGGCTCAAAAAGGGGATGATCATTCAAATGCAGAGTCATCCATTCATGCAATTGTCTGACATCAGTCGCTGTGTATATTAATCCCCCGATACTTAAACAATACGCATATTCTGATAATAATTGCGGTGAAATAATTCGCCATTTGTGCTTTTGTTTCTTAAAATGCGGATCCGGAAATAAAAAGAACATTTTCGTCAATTGACCTCTGCTAAAATAATTCACCATATATTTCATGGCATTTGAACGTAATACTGCGATATTCATATATGATCCGTCTTTAGAATGCTGTGATCGTAATGCTTTAATACGATCGGATACGAAATCACACACTTTTACACGTATTTCCATACCTAACATAAGAGTCTGCGGATGAATCACGGATAATTTCACCAAAAGACCGCCATAACCACAGCCGATATCCGCAAATTCCACTCTATCTTTAGCCGGATTCATATTCGGATAAAATCGTGTCCAAATCATGTCTTTGGGTGTTACGGGATAATCAAAACAATGGTCTGCGATCGGATTCGAATGCGCCCTTTGCCGATAGTAACGCTTTTGAGGCAATGATATGCTATCACATGATTCATCATCTTTAGTAACACCATCATCATCTTCAGCGTCACTCTTTCTTTTTAATGATTCCATTTTTATATTTAACGATTATTTTTTAAAAAAATATTTTTTAATTTTAATATTATTTTAAAACTTTTCACACGCATCTAAAGTTTAGATTCTAAACACATGGCATGTGATTACATTAATAACAAATATAAAATGTAATTATATTATTACATTAATATGTTATTTTGCAATAAAATTAACCTCAATATTATTGCAAAATTCACTTTAAATAAATTAGCTATTCATAGACAATATTTTCGGATTTAAATTTTAGTTTTTAATAATAATTTTTAATATGATAATTTTAATAATTTATAAATAATATTTTAAAATGTTACGAAAAATAACAAAATATAAATACGTTTAATTTTATTTATTTATTTTTATTTTTAATTAAAAATACATTTTTATATTAAATTAAAAATCCGTAATTTTTTATTTGAAAACGATTTTATTCGATCATAGCGCATTTTCTATATATAAATGAATATGATATTAAAATATATTTTATTTATGAATTTAATTTTATGATTTAAAAATTAATTTTAATTTTAATTTATAATTTATATGAAAATGGATAATGAAATTCTGCGTTTAGCATCATCATCATCATCATCATCATGTCCTTCGAAATCACCACCGTCATCATCATCATCATCAGAGAGACATCGGAATATGTATAAATTATCACCGAATTTTAGACAAATGTTTCGTGATGTGAGTCTTTAATCTTTCATTTTCAGACCTTTTATCATGAGGAATATATCAGAATTGAAAAATGAATAATAATGATTAACCTCACGATATAAGACGATATAAGACGAGTCAATGATATTTAATGATAGTCTTAAACTAATCAGACCCAAACTCACATGATAATGACATTTTATATCTTTACCCATTTTTTAATTGTGAAGTCTCTGCACTTATATCACGAGAGATGTATTTAAATATGTTTAAAATGTCATTACATAATTATTATAAAAATGATTGTGATGAAAATGAACTTATATCTCGAGATATGTGTTCATTGAACCATAAGTTTAGGATTAAGATAAGAGTATGAATGATATTTTTCTCATGATATAAGGACATTGTGTTATGTGAGATAATAATATACGATAATAATAAATGACGGTATATTTAGCAATGTTATGACCGAATGAATAAACGCCGCAAAACATTGAGAAAAATATTAAATGATAAATTCCGAAATATGAGACCATTGATAGACGAAGACCTTTACCATGATGCTGATGATGATATGGATAATGATAATGATGTTAATAATGATCTAAATTCAAATGATGACTTTTCTATGGATAATGATAATGATATTAAAGAAATTACAATGAAATCGGAGAAAATGATGATCGGAGAAGTGATGGAATCACTTTTAAAAGAATATTCCGATTCATATCTTCAGTCATTTGATCATAATGATATCACTGAATTTATCAATGAAATGAGAGATGAATTATATAATGACGCGGGTATACGATCATTTACTATTTTCAGTATATTTTAGTATTTCTAAATATTTATTTTAATTTTATTCATAAAATTTCAAATATTAACATAATTTAATAATAAAAATACCCTCATATTTTGCGGTATAATGAAATGAATGCACAATGACATTGTCATTTATTTAATTGACAATGAAATGAAAAAATAAATAAAATAAAAATCTATTTTAATATTCAATTTAAACATAAAATATAAATTTTATTATAATTTTTTAATTTAAAAATTAATATTTCAAAAAAATCTCTTTATAATGATAAAACAATAGTTAAAAATTGATTTTGTATTAAAGAGGTTTTATTGTATTTATTTAATGATAAATATAATTATTTAATAATTAACATTTAATATAAATGTATAGTCCAATATTGGGAGGAATTTATGGAGAAATATAATGCCGAAGAAATGGAATGGATTTTGGGGAATATCGATTCTGTCATTTGTTTCATGTGCAAAAAGAATCATTTAAATTTAACGCCATTCAATGATCGTACGCAAATGTCATGTCATTGCGGCTTTCAATTCACGTCTAACGTATGTTAATGACGATATAATGACGAAAATGTTCACTAAAATATTCACTAAAATCATGATCATCATCATAATAATGATCATGATCATAGTCATGATCATGACTATGATCATGAATTATAATGATCATCGTCATATAATCATTCATACATTTATTCATTAATTTTTATAATGATTTTTAAAAATGAAAAAAATGAATGAATTTTTTAAATGATTTTAAAAGTTTTAAATTATAAATATTAACATTATAAAAATTAAAATTTTTAAATATTTTAAAATATTTTTAATTAAATTTTAGAAATCATTGACACTGTCATCACTCCAGAATCTGATCGATTTATTAATAACAAAACACAGTGAATATTGCAAATGTCATGTATCATTTGCATTAATCAATGGAATTAATTCACAAAATGTTTTCATCATTTGTAATGTGAGTGAATATAGAGTCAGTATAAAAAGGGAATTCCCGGAATTGGGAAAAATTGGGAATGGTAAATTCATTGCGTATTTAAATTTATTCCATGAATTGACTAACGAAATATTCGCCCATAGTTAAGCATTATATACTTTATTATTCCTGAAAATGAAAAGGGAATGTCTAAAAATAGGAATAAAAAAATTTTTGGGAATTTTAGAAATGTATTTCCTGATTCCGGGAAAATGCTGACACTAAATTATATCATAATTATTTAATTCATTATTTTTTATTAATTTTTGCATATATTATCATATATTAAAATATTCTAATGATATATGAATATAATATTTAATATGAATTTTTTTCATAATGAAATAGTTCTGTGGATTTAAAGATATATTAATCTAAACTGAGATAAACTGAATTTTCGTCTCAACATTTTTAATGCGAATGTCATAATAAAAAATTATTATTAAATTATTTTTAAATTATTTTTTAAAAATAATTTTCTAAAATGCTGTAAAATACGATTGAAATAAATTTTCTAAAAATGACGATCATAATGATTTTGTATATAATAACATTGTATAACATCATGTAATAGTGTTTAATAATAGCATTTAATGTTAGTTTATCGTTAGTTTTATAAACTTAAAAATAGACTTTTATAATGTTTATGAATTTCCATTATAATAATATACATATATATATATACATATATCATTTTAAAATTTTCATATATAAAAATGTAAAAATAAAAATGAAAATATATTATTATTTTATATGTATACACTAATGATGAACTATGTTCATATGTAAAAAAAGTTTTTTTTCAAAAATAAAATGAAAGGATATGTTTTTTATATTTTTATGTTTTAAATAAAAAATTTAACGAAAAAAATGTTTAAAAAAATTTTATTAATGAATGTACATGATGAATGTGTATATTTTATGCATAAAATGCAAATACTTTATTATTATCATTCATTCATTGTATGATATTCGCTATAAATATGTTTAATATTTTAATATAATAAAATGTAAGCATTTAATAAAATGATATATAAATATATATCAAAATATATACATATATATGCATATATATATCATGTTTATATACACATATGTAAGTATCATATGTATTTCTTTCATATGCAAATGATGATAATGATTTCATCATAATCATCATTATGATTATATCATACGTAAAAATAATTGACAATTAAATTCATAAAATTATTTATAAAAAAAATTTTAAAATTTTAATTTTTAATTTTTTATCATTAAAAAGATACATAAATTATGAAATAATTAAAAAGATGAACGCCCAAAAACGACATTTATACATACATATGCATACTTAAGGTGAAAGTAAAGAGTGTAAATGTACATATGCATGGATACACTAATGTTAAGTTAACATTGAAAATGTTCTTTTATAATGCCATTAAAAAAGTGCATACTTTAGTTTAGAATCATTTCAATTATATTTAAAGACGACGCAATGTCTGTCATAATTACAGCAGCGAATGAACAAACGAATCTCACAAATACTAGTTCTGTACTTAGGACTAGTATTAGTACCATAGTATTAGTACCATTACCATTACCATTACCATTGCCTCTGTTATTATTATAACGCAATACGAATGAATCATATGATTGCATCGCCATTTTTAATGTGTCCCTCCCTTTAAACTATATAAAGATGTTCTTTTAGTATTATCAATACTGTGACTTTTAAGGATCATCCACTTTCATATACAAAACTAAATTCAAATCTTTTAATCCTAAATATTATCCGTTTATAAATAAAATAAAAACTTTGAACATTTTAGTATATATGATCAAAAAGTAAACATTCGAATCATATAAATAATTATTGACATTTATTTTATATTTTAAATTCTAATATTTAATTATGGAGTTATATAATCTGAGGGAACTTAAACTAACTTATCCTAACCTTAACTTAACCTTTACTATTGTTTATTGAAAAATTTCTTACCGTGACCATTATGAGTTTAAAATAACTCTTAACATGAGTGTTTCACTAATAATTTAGTTTAGAAAAAGTCGCATTTTGTGTTATAAATTTTTGAAAATTCATTTTGCCATTTATTGAATTGAATATTATTTAATTTGAATTATATTTTTAGATTTATTACATGAGAGAATCACACTATTTTATTATTGAATATGATACAATGATCACCGATTTATAAGAGATAAATTGTAATTGAATAGGGATATAATTCTGCTTTTTACATGCGGGTGAACTGAATTACGTTTAATTTATTTTAACATATGTTTAAACAATAAATACGCACATATGATCCGCATTTTGAGTTTACATGTCCTTATATGTCACGCCTTTGATATTACGATACGTATATGCGTATATACGTAGTGTATGCTGTGTTTGTATTTATTGTATTCAGTGTTTAGTGCTCAGTAACAGCAGTGAAAGACTTTTAAACGTTCATATACTAACATTAAACATTAGCATAGTATATATATGTGTATATATATAGAATTATATAATAATAATATATATTTTTAATTTATTTATTAATTTAAAATCAAATAATTCTCAGACACAATTTATTGATTTTTATGAAAATTGTGAATTTTGAAATGCATATAATGATGAAATGAATATAAATGAATGAATGAGTAAATGAGTGAATGAATGGTGTGAGTGAAGAGGTGATATTATTGTGATGAAAATGGAGATTATCGGAGAATATGAATATGACGCAAAGGATCTGATCGGTCACGGTGCTTTCGCGGTCGTGTATAAAGGACGTCATAAGAGTACGGCGAAGACCGTGGCCATAAAGAGCATTACGAAGAAGAACGTGTCACGATCGCAGTCTCTGTTCGGAAAAGAGATTAAAATATTACAGCATTTAACGGAATTACATCATGAGAATGTCGTGGCGCTTTTGAACTGTAAAGAGACGCAGAATCATGTCTTTTTAGTGATGGAATATTGTAACGGCGGTGATTTAGCGGATTATCTCCAAACGAAAGGATCACTTTCAGAGGATACCATAAGAGTGTTTTTGAGACAAATCTCAGGCGCTATGAAAGCTCTAAATGCCAAAGGCATTGTCCATCGCGATCTGAAGCCTCAGAACATACTGCTATGTTATGATAAACCTAACCCTTCACCGTCTGAGATTAGGTTAAAGATCGCGGACTTCGGTTTCGCCCGATTTTTAGAGGATGGTGTCATGGCAGCGACACTCTGCGGATCACCCATGTATATGGCACCTGAAGGTATACTCTCCTTACATCTTTGTATATACAATAATAGAACAATGGAAACCAGAAACTAGTATATCATCCATACTATTACCATGATGCTATTACTATATCATGCTATACCTATAGATAAAGTTAACTTTAGTTTCGCATTATGATTAAATGCAAATGATGGTAATAGTATTTTCCCATTCACATGATACATGAACATCATGATTATGATTCTTTCATTTTTTAAATATACACATATACACGCACATATGTGCTAAGATTAGTATACATACATATGTATGTATAATACGTATATACACATATATATCATATATATACAGATACACACACGAATATACCACGAATATATGCACACATAAAAGTATCTTTTATTTTTGACATATAAAAGCATGCGATTGATTATGAAAAGAAACTTTTGAATAAAGTGAATAAACTAAATAAATTCAATTCAGTGAATTAAGTAGCACATTAACTAGTACAGTGTACACTGTACACTCACACACTACTTTTATAAACAAAAACTATTATATATTTGTACTAAACATATATGTACATATTTTTACATGTACATGTATATAAAGGCTTTGTTCATTTGGCATTTTCAATTCAATTTGAGCATTCACTAAAACTAATGTTAACTCTGAATTCTCAGCGTTCATTATGATTTTATAATAAAATAAATAATTATTAAATATTAAAATATGAAAATGATTTTTTAGTTATAATGTCATTGAAATATGACGCAAAAGCGGATCTATGGTCAATCGCGACGATCGTGTTTCAGTGTCTGACCGGAAAAGCGCCATTTCACGCACAAACACCACAGGCACTAAAACAATACTATGAAAAGAATCCGAATTTAGCGCCAAAGTAATTATTACATTTATTCACTTTACTATTAAATAGTATTAAATAGTATATGTTAACTTTATTTACATTTATTTGTATGATCGTATCGTGTGTTTTTTGTTTTTCTTTTCATTAATAAATAATATATTTGCGGATTATATAATTATGATACTAAAGGCGACTTTTTTTGTAAATTAAGTAAACATCACACGTTTTTTTGAAACTCTTTTCGTAAATAAATATGTTTTACGTTTGAATATTATGATAATCATGAGTTTAGTATAACATGTTTTTTATGACGTCATTCATAAGTTTATCTGTTAATGTATTTATTGTATTTTCAACTTTTATATAATCATTGACCGTGTATAGTCAAACATCGTATATTAATGTTATTTAACTCTTATATCATATGATCGTATATATTTATTTTAATATATTAATGTATGAATTTAATTTAAAATTATAATTTAATTAAATAATGATAATAATGATGGTGACATTTTAGGATACCGATCGGGACATCTCCGGAATTAACGGATTTACTTTTGAGATTACTCCGCCGTAATGCTAAAGATCGTATGGAATTCGATGAATTCTTTGATCATCCGTTTTTGAAATCGCCTGTCACTAAACCGATGGCCGTTCCCCGATCATCAAAATCGACATCACCGTCTTCAGCGTCCCCGATTCAGTCTCCGATATCCTATGGATCCCCGACGATGCCGATCGTTGTGCATTCCCCAAAAGCGGGTGATGAATTTCCTTCGACGGCGTCATCTTCGGGGTCATCGGATCACGACGATTTCGTTATGGTCACAGCCGACGCAAACAGTAACAATGTAATGACGCGGACACCATCCCCAAAGCATAAGGGCATGAAACAACGATCAAAACTAAAGATGGTATCACCATTAGTACCTAATCATACTCCACCTGAACCTATGCCTGTGCCCACACAAAAAGAGGCATATGAACAGATACAGCGCAGCTGTGGATCCAACAATAGTATAGGGACTATGGGTACGGGTGCTTATAGTGGAAGTGCTGACAGTGGCACATCTGCAGCTATCAGCGGAAACAGCGGTAATGCAATGATAACATCACCTCCCGATACGCCTAAGTCTTTACATAAAAGACAAAGCAATAGTAATCTGCAGCGTCATGATTCATCATCGTCAATCGGCAGCACCGGAAGTGGCACATCGCGGAGTCGTTTTGTCGCAGACATAAGTCAACTCTCACCTCCGACAGTACAATTCGTAATCGGCACACCGCCCGCGCGTTCTCCCACCACAGGCACGATTTCGATGACTCATTCCCGGCATAGGCGAACGTCTGTCCCCGTGATTAGTACTTATTCCGGCAGTCAAACGTCACCACCAATGGTTAGACAAATGACACCACCGTCATATTCACCGCTTCACGCTGCGATTTGTCCGATGCCATCAGCGGCGACAGCGCCCGTTCTTCAGCCGATTTTAGGATCACCGCCGCACGATCACTCAAATCATAGCCGATATTATTATTCATCGCATCCGTATTCATATTTACGCGGATCGAAAACAGAGCCATCGATAGCATCGAATCTAAACACAACCATCGGTGGGCATAAACCGAAATTAGCGTTTGGATCTGCGGGTTCAGGATCTGCATCGGGCTCTTCACGCGCCATTCTTTACACAGAAACGCCAAAACACAGCCATAATTATAGAGAAAAATACATGTTTCATCCGCACACGCCTCAGCACGTGCAGTATCATCCATATCATTGCGGATATGCGCATTTTGATTATTCTCCCGAAGAACCGATCGTACCCGTATTTCCACCTCCGGAATTACCCGCGGAAACAATACTAAACCGCGAACATAATGAGACTTTAGCGAAACTCAATTTTGTATCAGCATTAGTCGATTGTATACTGGATTTAGCTGAAAATAAAGCTAATCCCATCGCAATTCTCACCGAATCTTCATGCAAAGAGGTAACTAAACATTTCGCTATTCTCTTTCTATTCATTTTCAATTAAATAATATAATAATAAAAATATGGGAAATTATTAAATATGACATTATCTTAAATAATATAATATAAAAAGAGATTTATTAAATGATTATTTAATTAATTTTTATAATATTATCGTGAATTTTATTACGGAAATACTGTTTAATGTGTAAATAAAATATAACACCATTACGATGGTATTATCTATAGCCATTGATGCACGTGCATATGGTGTGATGAAATAAAATACGCAAAAAGTTTATTTTATTACATTTATTATATTTTGCAATTTTAAAATTTTAGTTTTATTTATATTAAAAACTAGTAATAGTAACTGGTAATGTGTATAATATATTTTTGTATATACTTAAAAAAATTAATGGTTTTTCAAAAGGGGTTTGGTAAAAGCACGAAAAATAGGGTCATATTTTATTACTAGTATTTGCTAGTTAATAAACTTATTACTTATGCAGTAATAGCTGTAATGTAATAGTTGTAAGATTAGTTTACATGTGATTTAAGTATTTCAGGGACAGGGACAGGGACCTTTTTATTTACTATAAAAAAGAGGATAATGCAAAATGGACATTGAACGGGGTCATCATAAGAATTGCATATAAATATATATATATATATATATATATATATACATAAATATATAATTTAATATTTTAAAATAATAATAAAATATAATTATTCATTTCATTATAAACATTATCCATAAATAGTTTAATGAATGTATTAATATATTACCATTATTAAAGTATTATGACATTTAATATAAACATGATTAATGAGCATATGATTAGAAATGAGTGCGTTTTGCGATATAAACACATGTATTTTGTCATTTGATATGTGTAATTATGTGCGTTTTCATTTTTATTTAAAAAATTAAAATGATAAATTTTAAATGTTAAATAATTTTTGAAAAAAATGAATTTATTTGAAATGTAAAATTTATTAAAATTTAATAATTTTTTATTAAATATTTCAGCTGCCATCAGAAGCATATCGCAAAACTGAACAGTTAGTACTGTATGTACGCGCATTGCAACTATTATCTTCAGCTCTGCAATTGGCCCGCAAAGAAATTCAATACGGACGATTAACTAAATCTGAAACTGTTAAAAAAGGTACGTGTTTATAATGGAAAATAACATGATTCACTAACATTCACTAGCATATGCACTCTAAAATTATTCTTATATCAAAACGATACAATAGTATTAGTTTTTTATATTGAAAGTAATGATATAAAATAATAGTATCATAGTAACGAAATACATTATACATTATGATGACTTTGACTTTAACTTTAACTTTGATATACTTAACAATTACTAAGCCTATGCCTATGATCGCATTCACTTCCTCATTGAGGCGAATGAATGATGATAAAATAAATGCGAATTCTTTCTTTAGACGTAAAAAATGTCACAAATGTAATACCATATAATGGAACATGTGATATAAAAGTGATATGTGAATATGATGTAAACTTTTTTTTGTAATCAAACTATACATGTATTCACACTAAAACTATAGTTTCGATGATAGTATTAAGTATATATTATAATAATATAAATGTACTATTTTTTTATCATTTATATTTTAGTACTTTGCGCAATGAAGGATCAGTTCCATCACTGTCTGAACACGTGCAAATCACTTGACTGTAGTTCATTGTTAACTAGCGCTAATCAAAAAGCGTTAGAAAGTATATCTGCAGATAAATTAATTTACAATTATGCGATTGAAATGTGTCAATCTGCAGCTTTAGAAGAACTCTTTGGTCAGGATGAAGAGGTATATTTATATCAACTATTTATATATGTACTAGATACTAGTTTATAATCTTACTGATAACTTCTTCTACTGATTAACTAGCGAAGTCACACTTTCTTTTCTTTTTTTAAATAAATTTCTTTGTCCTTTCGTTTTACTTAATTTATGATAAAAGTGTTTTATTACATTTTTTATTTAATATTTATATTAAAATTAAAAAACTTTAGTTATTAATAGTTAATAATAGCATATGTCATACACACATATAATGTGTAATCGGATAATCGTTCATTTTATGTTTATATTTATTTCAATGTAAATGTATATATATAAATAGATATATATAAAATGTGTGTATATATATATACACACACATACAATTCATAGTCTAAAATTTTTATTTTTATTTAAATTCACAATATTTATATGATAATATTTATTAATGTTATAAATGTTAACTATGATTAACTATGCTTAACTATGCATATATTTAAAATTTAGTGTTTTCGACGATACCAAACGGCGCAGATATTACTCCATAGTCTTTCACAACAGGTTTATGGCGATGATGACAAAAGGCTATTGAATCGTTATAAAGATGCGGTCGAAAAGAGACTGTTCCATTTGCAAAGACGTGGTGTCGTTTTAGCATATGACAATAGTAAAATTCCTTGACTATGACTAGCACTATGACTAACACACACTATCAAATTTGTTTCTAATTTCTTTTTTATTATTATTACACATTTATTATTATTATTATTAAAATTATCACTTACATTATATGACTATTATTTCGGCGCATTATATATTTTCACATTTTTTTCACACATAATTACTAATATTGAGTAATAAACTATTATATTTTAAGTAAAAACAATTACTATTTAATAATAATACATATACAATGTTATTATATAATTTTATTTAATTACAATATGATTATGGATCTCCATTGTGTTGTTCCAATAGTATTTCGAATGATAAATTATTATTATGATTATTATTATTAAAGAAATGCTATTAATTGTTTAGTTAATTTTTTTTGTCCATTGTCTTCTTTCATTATTCACTATGACCTTAGCTTTCATCTTTATTTATATATCAATAATACTAATAAATTAACTATAAACTCATTTTATATTAATTATATACTATTAATTGAATGTTATTAAATGTGAAATGATTGCAACTTATTTATGCCATTATATTATCCATTATTATTACTAATATTAAATAGCGAATTCGTCTCTTTACGTAATATTAATTACATTAATAATTAAATTATTAAAAACATAATTATTATTAATATAATGATACATATTTACATATACATACATACGTTTGCACAATGACATGATATTATAATTGAATTTTTCATTTTTTTATAAAAAATTTCGTCATTATTATTATTAACGATTTATAGTTATGATGCTAGTAATTGACCTTTAGTGAGATGAGTCATTTTTTATATACATACATATTTTCCTTTATTTTCTTTCTTAATTCGTATTATTATATAATAATAATTTAATATATGTGTATATTTATATACATACGTTTAGTTTTTAGTTATTATTATGCATAAAATTAATTGTGACATAAAACAGCATAACATTCCTCACGCATATTGTATATTCACAGTTAATATTTAATTGTAAAATGTGTATATATACATTTTTAATTATTAATCATTGTAATTAATTAATTAATTATTAATTATATTATATGATATATGAATATGTATAAAGTAAATACATGATATATGTATTGTACTTTTGGTCTATTTTTATGATGATCATATTATTTTAAGAGTAACGCACCATTGTATGGGTTTAGTTAACATTTTAGTTAACATTTTAGTAAAATTATTGACTGAAAAAAGGAAGAAAATCGTCATTTCATATATATTGTAATTTTTTTTATTAATTTTATTATTATAATAATTATCATTAATTAACATAAATATTAAATTAAAAAATGCTAAAAAAATACAATACAAAAGAAACAAATATTTCACAATATTAATGTTGCCATAAATAGGCTCAAAAAAATGATAAATTATAATAAAAAAATTAAAAAATTATTATAAATATTAAAATATTAATTAATATATTAATATATTTGCATTTTTATGTCAAAAAAAAGGATCAGAGATGACATTTATATATGTAAAAAATAT
>JAQIXB010000732.1:0-14575 GCA_034697405.1 Mesoplophora pulchra | reverse complement strand
CTGATGATTGATTTGACACGAAATTTCAATCATATATTTAAACATTAAAATTATTTATTTATAAATAAATAAACATAAAATAATAATTAAATGATAAATGATATTAAATTCTATTATAATATGATATTATAATATTAAAACGTGACATTGAAACGCTTTTAATTAATTTTATTATATTTTAAAATTTTTAAATGTTTATTTTTAATTAATTATTTAATTATAATGATAATAATAATGTATGTATATATTTACAGTGAATAATTATACGATAATTAAATACGCATTTTAATATATCATCATTAATATCATTCATCACCATCATCATCTTTATATTACCATCGGTATCATCATCATCAGCATCTTCACAATTATCATCATCATCGGAATTTTGACATTTTAATTATATATAAATAAATATATTATTTTAATATATAATAAAATTGAAAAATGCCGCGCGGACGTGGACGTGGACGTATACCATCATCGGGACGCGCATCCACAGACGTACAAACATCAGATAATGAAAAACGTAAATATACAAAAATTATATTTTTAAAATACAATTTAATATATAATTATTTTTAGAAAATGACAATGAAAAGAAACCATCTATAGACGAATTATTAGATGCGTCTGCAAATGATTCGGCCGATAATGGTGACAAAAATGCGGTTTTAGACGCGGGTGCGGGTGATACGCCGCAGAAAAAGCGCGGACGAAAACCGAAAATGGCCATAAAAGAGGAGGATAAATTCGTACCGTCGAATGATAAGGCCAAAAGGGGCATTATGGCCGAAGGCGGAGGTTTAGCATTACGCCGAAGGGACATGATCAAATCAAAATCACGATATTCACCGCCACCATTTGACACACCGACGCGTGGACGCGGATCGGCCATTAAATTCCCATCGACGACGTCATCAGCACGTACCAAATATGCCATCGGAAGTGATGAGGACGATGATGAGGACATAGTGTCCGTTTCTCCGACATTTAAGCTGAGTACGGACGTGTCTCCGCCGCGACGAAAGACTCCCGTCGGTCGCGGTTCAGCGTCGGGATCGGCCAATAATTCAACGGTTAAGACCTATGATGTCGGAGTGTCACGTTTACCCGATTCTAAATTAGTGGTGACACTTCCCGATGGAACCAGTATTAAGGTAATGATTATTTCGATCTTATATCTTGAGGTGCCATTTTTTTAATTGCAATGAAAACAGCAAAAATCATTTACCTCAGGATATAATAATTATAATTTTTACGATATAAATGCATACATTTTTACATATAATTTTATTTAATGCACTTATATATTGAGTTCGATTTTCTAAATACAGTCAATTATTTTATTTAAAAATAATGAAAAAATATATATTCTCAAAATATAAGTTCATTTAACTTTGTACATTATGGTGTACGTTATTTATGCCCTTATATCTCGAGGGAGCAATTTTCAAAGTGCAATAAACCATGCATAGGAATCGTAACAATTTATTTTTACCTCAGGCAATGAGTACTTTATTTGTACTTTTATTTTATTATGTCTAATATCTTATCATTTTGATTTTACACTATACATGTACTTATATCTCGAGATTAATTCTACATTGAAATGTGAGGAAATTAGTTTAATATGATCTCATGGTATAAGAACGTTACAAAATATATGCATGTAATAAATTTGAGTTAAAATATACTTTTTTTTGTATCATACTGTATTTTTACGGATATAACCCACGCTCAAATAATTCATAAATCATTTTGACAAAAAGAATATGCTGCGGATTATAACCGGATTATTATGGTATATTATATGATATGATTTATATTATATAATATTATATAAATTATAATTATCACTTAATTCTGTCGTTTTTTATTAATATTTTTAATTTATTCATAGAAAAACGTGATTTTAGCATATCGTATGATAAATTAAATAATAAATTAATTTATAATTAAAAAATATTTATGTGAAAATCCGCGAAATTTTATATTTAAACATTTTTTAAATTTTCAATTTTTTATATATGTAAATATCGAAAGATATTTATATTATATTTTTATTATTATTAAATGAAAATATAATGTATTTTTTATATTTATTTTACATTTTTTACATATTTTTTAAAATTTCAAAGCATATTTATGTATTTTTATATTAAAACATTTTTATATTTTTATTTCTTTTAAATGAAAATGATATTTTTAAAGTAAATTCACGTTTAAATGTGAACTGAATTTTAATTAAAAATTTTTGAAAATTTTTAAATAATTAATGTTATGTATGTGTAAATGGGATCAAAAAATAGAGAAAAATAATCATTTATTTTTAAAAAAATTATAAAAAGCAATTTTCAGCATAAAAATCATAATTTATATATATCATAATATATATATATTCATTGTATGTATATTTACATATGATCAGAGATGGGATTATTGAGGAATTCCGAAAAATTACGAAAACGTTTCGTATTAAAATTAATTAATATGCACGGATCATATAATTGATATTTTAAATTTTCATTGAAAATTTTGAGGAAATTCCTAATGTTTTATAAAAATGAAATTTTAATAAAAATTTAAAAGTTTTATCAAAATATTGACAAAGATAAGTCTAAAGATAAGTTCAAAGTGCAAAATAAATTTATTCGTTATTTTATTAATTTATTAGAAATTTAGAAAAATTCCAAATAAATTTTCAATAATTTTTTTCATTTTTAAATATAATTTAAATAATACTAAATTTTGTAAAATGCTTCATCATTTTGGCAGTTTTAATTCCGCAAAATTCACATCTCTTTACATAACATATATAATATATATAACACATGCATATATTATTATATATTTTTATATTTTATCATTACGAACATGATCTTTAATTTATTTGAATTTTTAAATTAAAAAATAAATGTTCATATTCATATATGGAAATTATATGCCTATATTTTTATTGCATTTTTTATAATATAATTTTATAGTAAAATTAGCATAATACAGTAAAACCACTCTTATGCTATAAAATTTTCCCATTTTTAAGAGGTTTTACTGTATCGTTAATAAATATTTACTAAATGTGTCAATATCTATGTGATAAAATAAAGTTTTTTGGGATTTTTTTAAAAAAAATATATAATCATTAAATTTATGATATATTTCTTAGTAATAAATTAATGAATTTATTATTATGATTATATTATTTTGAAATTTTAATAATAATTTTATGATTAAATAATTTAAAAAACTGTATAATAACCTTTTGTTATGTGTATATATATAAATATATAAAATATATGATATCACATGTAATATATTTATGCATAATTATTGTGTAATATAAATATGAATGAAATTTCCTGAAATTATTCTCACATTTTATTATATTTATATAATAATAATATATGAAAACATATTAATATAATAAATACAACAATAGGTGGACGCATCAGCGGCGACCAAAAAGATACCATTAACGGGAACGGCCAAAAAATTGGGATCATCAAAAGGCATGGATAATGTGGAATTAGATTTAGACGATGATGGGGCCATCGATGATCCCGATGATGATGATTATAAACCATCGCGTCAGAGGCGGAAATTAGACCCTAAACTATCATCATCGGATATTATGTCATTATCAGCATCATCGGGAACGACACCATCTTCAGGTACATTATCATCATCAGTGAATGTATCATTATCATCAGTGTCTTCAGCAGCAATGGTCAAAGTTCAAAGTACACCCAAAACAATATCGACGTATTCTAAGGCTACACCCAAACAGGCGATCGTCGCATCCTCCACAGGTACTAAAGTTACACTTTCACCTATGACGTCATATTCCGGAAATAAAACACCGCTTAGACCTTTGTCTACTCCCGGTATGTCACACTCTTTAAGTACACTTTTACCTTTACTTAAGGATAGATCGTGTATCGTGTGCACATTTCACATTTGAGAGGACACTTTTCTTTTGAACACGTGATTAGCATTAGTAATGTGACCTTTGATAGTAATACGCATGTGTATGAAATTCATGCCTTTGATTGTTACTTATGCTGTAATAATATAGCATATGTTAATTCATCATTTTGTGTGTGTCATTCCATTGTATTAATAATATTAATTGAAACAAAAAGAGGGCGGAGAATGGATGCACTTATATCTTGAGATATATGAACATTTTTTTCTTTTCATATATTGATTTATGTTTAATATACATTATTAATTAAAAAATATATAATAATATTTTTGCGTTAATTTTTTTTAAATTAATATTTTATTAAACATTATATATTATGACATAAAATAAAATATATTTTTATTTTATTTATGAATAATTTAAATGTAAAAAATATTTTATAATAATTTAATATTTATATTATATATTTTTATGATATTATATAATATAATGACATAAACATGTTTATTAATATTTAATATTTATTTTAATGACATTATTTTATCGGTGATAATTTATTTAAAGGATATGACGTCATCAAACATTTAAACCTAATAATTAGTAAAGTTATAAAAAGTAATTAAAGTGAACCTAAAATATAATTATGACGTCATTCTCAATAAGAAATTCAAATAACAGAGTGATCAAATAAAAGTGTCACATTATTATTGAATCACACTGTGTATAAATAAATAATTTTTTGAATAAATTATAATATACATATAATATGTATGAATATAAAAATTTAGGGGCAAAACAATCGCCGAAATTCATGCCGACATCGAAAGCGAATCCCCCGTTACGGCGGACACCTCAGGCCACGAAATTCATTGACGCATTACCGGAGATACACGAATGTACAAATGACACGGATGAACCGGGAAAGCCTATGGTGAAATTACCCGATCGGATAATATTTCTTCATTCGGAATTACCGCTAAATTTGGCATTAAACATAGAGCACGATGACCGTAATTACCTCTTCCGTCAGGTCGTGTCACCCGTCGATAATATGAAATATCAATGCCTTTTGTGTCAATCTCTGGACACGTCTTTTTCCACAAAAGAAGAAAAGGACATCATAGCCCATTATAGACAAATGCATGAGTTAGAAGTGGACGCGGGAAATGCCAAATTCTCCGAAGAGATCGTCTTCATATGTTTACCCAAATCCATCATCGGCCAATTATCGGTAAACGCCGATTCTATACCATTGAACGCGCCGTGTCAATACTGCGGTGATGACGCACGTCTTTTAACCATCGAAGCGATGAAAGAGCATTATTCCTCCATACATAATAAACAGGTACGACTGTACTTTAATCTTCTTTTAACATATATACTGAAATATCTCGATTATTTGATTGACGCACTTATGCCCCGAGCATTTTGGTACTTATATCCGATTGTTTTAGTATTTCTATTATTATATTTCCCCTTTAGATTATATGTTTTTGTTATTAGCATTTTAAATTTTACTCGAGATATAAGTGCTGTTTATATTGCGAGGAATGAGGGTATGTAATTATGCGTACATTTTCCTTATTCAATGCTATAATTATTTATACTTTCATTTTACATTTGCATTTAAATTTATAAAAAATGTATAATTTTAAAATATGAATTATAAATTATCATAAACATTTATATTAAACTTTAATTAACATATTTAAGTTTATTATACATAAATATTATTATAAAACACAAAAATTAATTATCAGCATATGTTTTCTCATAAAATGCTTTTTAAAAAGTGACACATGAATAATGAGCATATTTACAATACACTTTTAAGTGTCATAAGAGTATCATAATATATTAATCATACGGTATTTGAAACCATAGTAATATTTTTACATATTTTACTTTAATATTTAATAAAAGTATAGTTAATATGTTAAAATTTAAGTATAATTAATATGTTTGAATTTTAATATGCTAAATATATACAATGATCAAAACATTTAAGACATTTTTTGCTTTTAAATAGAGACTCATTTATAGACCATTGTATACTGTTCTTTATGCAATAGATTATGGCTCTATTTTCAGATGCAAAAATGTCTTAATTTTGTTAATATGATAATGTGTTTTTAATGAATGGTATTGTTGTGTTTCTAATGAACGGTATTGTTGTTTTTGTACAATGATAGGTGATAATGATAGAACAGGAGGAGATTCTGAAAATGCATCTGTTCTTTTATTGCTGTAAATGTAAGCATCAATCGGAGAAATTCGAAGATCATCATAAACACATGAAAGACGCGCATCGTCTTAAATCATATAAATGTAAATCATGTTCACTCACCACAAATGACGTCACACGCTTAAAAACACATTTTCGGGCCAAACACATGATTAACAATACGAACGCGAATCAGCAGTGTAACTATTGCCACGGACTCTTAATAGGTATTGCAAACACTAGCATTTTATGTACAGTAAAACCTCTCAAAAGTATAAAAAGTTAAGCATTTCCAACGTATTTTATACATTTATTATTGAGGTCTTACTATATATTTATAAATATTAACTTTATTCTCTTTTAATTTTCTATAATAATAATACAGTAAAACCTTTATTTTTTTGAGAAAATAGTTTTGTCATTTAAAAGATAAGATATAAGCTTAGATATAAAGGTTTTGGTGTATATATTTTATTGAAAAATGAAACATTTTACTAATGAAATGAATTGAAATATCTTTAGGCATCGATCGATTGAATAAACATATTCAGCAGACTCATATGGTACAAACGGGTCCTATGGAATGGTCATGTGTCGCGTGTCGAAAGCCGTGCGGACGCGGAAAAGATCTTTTGACACATGCACAGAACTGTCCTGACGCCGGTGTTCCGCCCGAAGATCTACAAAAAGCACGCATTAAACGCGAAATGATGGAAAATGACGTTTTAGAGGATACCGTATGTTCACTTTGTGATGAACATTTCGACTCTCAAAGAATATGCGATTTGCATCAACACCATGTTCACATGAAATGGGTATGTATTCATTTTACAGGAAAACCTCTATATAATTACATTTTATAGTTATAATGTATTAATTTACAGTAAAATCTGTTAAATTTATTTAAAAATGTTTAAACAGATTTTACTGTATTGTAATGCTTAAAATTAAATATTATAAACATTCTTACATTAAAACCTCTAAAAAAGCATTTGTTATTAGAGAGGTTTTATTGTATTTCATAAATGATAACTAAAATGAACATGAAACAGGTTTCGAATGCCCATAATGTTGTAATTCCGGGTCAACAGATACCCGTAAATGAATTGACCATCAATGATGTGACGACAGAGGATGATCTTAGGCGTGCGAAAGTGGACACGTCCGTTGGTCATTGGTGTAGACTTTGCGATTGTATGGTCAAAGTCTATCAATTGTTTTACTTACATATGGCGAATTATCATAAATTAGAAAAATCGTATCAATGTAATGTCACCTCATGTAAGACACAAATCGATTCATTAAAAGACTTCGAAAATCACATTCAAAGCGTGGGACACAATCAAAAGACCATCATCACGCATCCCGACGAAGTACGCATTCATGCTCTTTTACACTCTGCGGACATTACTTAATAAATGTTTTGCAATTGAATACGCTAATCATATAATCACATTTATTATTACTCAGATTCAAATGCAATATATCTCTTAAGTAATGTCTGATAAATGTAATATAATTCCATTATAATTTTAAAGTCAATATATATCTATTTATACATCGTTTATTTAATACATCATAGAACTTATATCCCGAGATATAAGTTCAATATAGTAATACACTTTCTATGATGTATTTAATTATGCAGGTTTTAGTGTATATGTTCCATACAATACATTGATGTTTAATGAATTTGTATTAAATTTTTCAGGTTTATGTGTGCACATATTGTGATCATTATTATCCGACGGAAGTTGATTTAATTAGCCATTTGCTGACGGATCAGCATATAAATAAATTCACCACATCCGGTCACTTTCATAGGACAGAACCGCGTAATTACAAATGTAAAGCGTGTCATACGTTCTTCGGTATGAAAGAATCATTCATACATCATTTGGAAACAGAGAATCATCAGTATCAATGTCCATACTGTGGAATGACCACAGCATTACCATCCTCACGAAGGGCCCATATTCAAAATTCGCATCCCGATAAAGTGCAATTATGCGAAATCTGTGGCGTTAAACAATCGGACGTTTTGGCCCATTTAGTGACCCATGGTTACGCATTCGAATGTAAAAAGTGTATTAAGAAATTTTATTGGAGGGAACAGCTGAACGCTCACATGGAAGCACATCAGGACCCTATCCTCTGTAACTGGCAAAACTGCGGAAAGTCCATCGCCACACGCTCTGCATTGGTCACTCACTATCGCCAGCATAAGTCCGATTATAAGTGCACCGTGTGCGGACAGGGTATGGACACTCCCTTTATCTTTACTTAATTCTTTCCTTAAAATATCCTCAATCTTTTCCTTAAATTCCCATTTTATTCCCAAAATATTAAAAGAATCCTTTAGTTGAAAAATTTTTCCCGAATATGTTGGGATATTAAGGAATTTCAGGAATTTATTTTGTAATTCAAGAAAATGCTAACACTAAATACTATTTCTATTACATTTTTTCACACTGTACTTATATCTTGGGGATGAGTAAGAATGTGGTTATTTCTAAATTGTGTGTATCTCATACTATAAGTATTTAGCGAAAGTTTAAGGTCAAAGGGTAAATATTTTATTGTCAGACACTGTTTTATTTCATTTTCATACCTATGCATACCTATGATTTATTATTAATCATGTGATTGCGTTTTGAAACACGTGTTTAAAACGCACATTTATACTATAATTAAATACATTTGACGCACACGCACATGTAAACACTAAACACGTGATAAGATTTTCATTTATTCATTCATATGCACATATAACTATTACAACAGACACTAGTATATGATGCAATTTTTATTTTTATTTTTAATGCATAATTAATTTTAATGCATTTTTTCACGCATATATTAACACGTGTTACATGATGCCATATTTGAATGTGTAATACATTTTTCACGCGCATTTACGCGTAAATTTAACATAATTACTAAAACTATATATTAATACTAACATTTTATATATATATATATATATATCGTATGTAAAGTTTATTGGTTCACATTTGTACGTTGCACTATAATAGCCTATAAATGTGAATTAATAAACTTTACATACGATATATTTATTAAATTTTTCGTTTCTTTTATTTTTATTTAATTTTATTTTTTATTATCCTTTTACTTTATATATTTGAATGTATTATTATAGAAATCTTCAATTTTGACACACTTTTAAAATATTCTCTATTATTTTCATAGTAACAATAGCATATACTAGTACTATTAAGCTTAACTAATATTATGAAATGTTTTAAAAAGAGTGTCAAAATTGTTGATTACTTCAATAGTATAAGTATTAGTATACCATAAATATACCTTAAGGTATAATTGGATGTTTTTGATCCTTTTCCCAATCGTGTACTATAAAAAGGTATTACCTTTTTCCATGCGCTTTATTTACAATTCACACGTATATTTATTACTTTAGCCATTTATTGTCACATTTTTCCACTGAATATTGTATGTATCAATAGTACTATAGTATAGTATTAGTACATTTACTAATACTTTTGTATTTTTTTCATCGCATTATTCTTTTATATGTTTTTTAATGCATTATATACAAAGCATCCAAAAAACGTAAACTTTTAGCTTAAAAAGGTAAATTCGTAGATTGTGCTATAGCAGTTCATTCGCTCAATTCAGTTGCAAAATTTCTCTCAAAACATTTCTATTGACTGTATATATATTTTAATTAAAAATTTTTCATATTTTCGATTATTTAAGTTTATGACATTTGTGAGCATTTAAAATTATTGAATATGCATATTTTAACAGTTTTTTAAAAATATTAAATTATTATAATTAAAAATTGAATGAATGAAATTTTAAATATATTTTTAAAAATTTGTGTATTATATATACACTGTGATGTTTTATAAATAGGAATATTTGCAGCGTCCATATGCATGCATATGCGTAGTATTTCTTTGATATATTTAATAATAAAAAGGCAAATTACTTATTTTTGGATGCTTTTATTATAAATACATATACGGCATGTAAAATGAATACTATTGTTATATTCCCCTCTTTCCATAGTACACATTATTCCATTTTTATGTGCGGTAAAAGGGTATTACACAATACTTTTATGATGATTTATTATGCAGATATAAGTGATAATGTAAAAGGGTATTGTATTTTTTAAAATAAAATCCCATTTACGTATTGTATCGAATATAATATGTACGTTTATCCTTTTGTGGGATGTAATCCCGAAATTTATTACACCATATAATGAAAAATGAAAATAATATATGCATTCATTTATTAATAATTTAAATGTTAAAATATATTTTATAATAATTAAAAAATAACTTTATATGGAATTTGTTTAGAATTTACCTGTCATTTGATTTCCCTTATATTTTACTCACATATAAAGCAATTGTCTGTATAAAGCATATATAATAAGGTTAAAGTTAGCTTAAGCCTCAAGATATAAGTCTAATAACTTTATTAACATTATAAAAATGACGGTTTAATGATATGTACAGTGTGATCAAAGATAAACTGAAAACTATAGTTAGTTTATTACTGAATATACAAATGATAATTAATTGAATTTTTAATAAATAATTAATAATGAATAATTTTTTAAATTTGTGTGTGAACAGCATTTTGGAACAACACATTGTTGCTGCAGCATCAGCGTTCACATACGGCGACACAGAAAGTGCTGCCCCCGGGTGTTAGTATGGCCGCACCGGGTAAGGGTCAGATCATACGATCGCCTCTTTTAACGCCTCTCTTAACACCCCCGACAAAGAAGCCATTGACTGACTCTTGTCCCACAGGTCAGGGTGTGGCGGGACGTCCGCGGGGACCCGCGGGACCAATATCCTCGTCTTTTGCAATGACGCCGGTTCTTCGCGGCACACCTCCCGCACGACTGACCCCATCCCCCGCCACCATTGCACAACAACAGTCCATAGCCGCAGCAATTAATGCACAATTTCCGAATACATTGGTTAAGTGCGGTCATTGTAATCAATTGTTTAAAAGTGCTAAAGATATGGTCGGACATAAGTGTGTTCTTTCGAAAAAACAACCTTTAGATATCGGCAATCAAAAGACAGTGTCGGTAACTGCCGCCAGTGGCGGTAGTGCCACGTCCGCTTCGGAAACCATTGGCGGTTTGTCTGCTGAAGAGGTGAAAGTGCTCGAATTAGCGGCTAAAGCTGCCACTTCTGTCGGTACAGTGAACACACCTGTCGGAGGACGCGCAAAAAGACCCGCACAGAATCAGGGCGGACGCGGCACCGGCCGGAGACAGCCCCAACGAAAACAGATGCAATCACAACAGCCCGTAATTGACCTTTCGGCTTTAGCGGCCGCTCAGGGCATTGCCTCTAATGATGATCAGGGTGCGGGCGCCACTCAGGTATGCACTGTACTTTTTATATTTATGAAATATTTTTTAATTAAAATTTTAAATTTTAAATTAAAGGTGATTATGATACTGAATCAAGAGACGGGTGAATTAATGGAGATTACGGCGCCTCAGGGAATGCCCGTTTCGGACGTGATAAATTCCCTGAATTTAGTGACCTCAGGTTCTACCGATGTCACCACCGTCACTCAATCAAATAACACGAATAATGGCATTGCGTCGGCTCAAAATTCGGGGCCAAATTCTGTAGCAATGGCCTCAACGGGCGGAGGCGGCGGTGGAAACACATCGGCCGTGATCGACGGTGTTAACATTTCGGGATCACCGCACGAACAGACGATTATGTTACCCGCGAATTGCTTTAATGAGGACGGGTCTTTGACTTTAGACGCCGCAACACTTTCGTCTTTGAATCTGGCCATAGCTGTCGACGGTAATGGTGAACTCACATCTGACGGTAGCACCACTTTCATAATCGACACCGCCGCTAATAAATAATATCATTATTAACATTATTATTATCGATTATCGATTATTAATTTTTTCATTATCATCATTAATGATTCGATTATTATTAATTAATGTCAATATATTCATCATTAAAATAATAATCATCATCATTTTATTATTATAAATTCATTTTATAAAAATGATATTAAAAAAATTAATTTAAAATTAATTTTTTAATGATTATTTTCATTATAATTTCGTTATCTTTTCATATGATGTATAATGTGATGGTACGTTATGATTTTGAATTTGATTTTTACGGTCATTATGCGTTTTTATAAATTATAAATTATTTTTTCATAAAATTTCATGATATTAAAAAATTAAGATTTTTTGAAAATTAAAATAATTTTTGTGAAATGATAGATTATTTTTAGACTAAAAATACATAAATATATTTTTATTAAAAACAATATAATGACCGAAAATGCATTTTTATTTTAATTTTTATTTTAATTTTTATTTTTTCTTTAATTTTTCAGATTTTTTTATTAAATTTTTTTGCAAATAAATGTTTCAATGAATGAATGAATGAAAAATTTAAAAAAATATATGCGAAAATATTTTCGAATTATTCATTAATTAATATTTAAATATTCATTTTTCAATAATTTTTTGGATTAATTATTTCATAATTTTCAAATATTCATTATCCATAATCATCATAATATTACCATCATCATCATCATCATCACGATCATAATCTTCAGCATCATCATCATTATCATCTTTATTATTATCATCATCATAATGTTATTATTGAATTTTAAAATAATAGTTTTTTGACATAATTAATAATGAGTAATATTACATTAATATTATTATTAATTATTAAATTTTCAATTATAATTTAGTGATTATTAAAAAAATTAATTTAATTATTCACACATATTCATAAACACAATAAATTATATCTGTTAAATGATAAACGATACCGTATGATTCAATACTGTATGATTCAATACACGAAAATATCCTATTTTTTGTCAATCATTACATTATATTATATAATAATTATATATTATAATATATGATTATATAATATATGCAAAAATTAATGAATAATTAATTCATTTCATATTAATAATCATTATTATTATTATTATTATATTATACATATGAATATATTCTAAAATTATATTATTTTTGAATCTTTAATTATAATATTCTTAATTTATATTTATCATTATTATTATATTATAATATTAATTTAGTAATTTTTTAGTTTTAATTAATAATTCGTTCATTTATTAAAACAATAATAATGTTCGAATTTTTTTGGGGATAAATATATTTTTTTGGAAATTTTTAAAAAAATATTCTCAAATATTATGTTATAATTTAATAATAATTTAAATTTAAATAATCCTTTAAATTAATGATTAATAAAATACGCTTTTACCTCACTTTTTTGCTCTTTCCTTTTAATACGTGAAAACCTTAGAATAATCTTATACCTCATGATATAAGATCCTAATCCTTTGCTTCCTATGCACACACATTGAACATTACTATCATTAAAGTGGTCACTTTTCACTCAATTATAAGGTCAGATCTAAAAAGTGGGGTCAAAGGGTAAAACGATTAATTTAAAGATTAATTATTTTCTATTATTTTTGTTTAATTAAATATTTCGAAAAAAAATCATTTTTAATTTTTTTTTAATTTATATTAATTAATATATTATTATATATTAATTATGAATGCATTATTATTAATTAAAAATTATATTATTATTAAATTATACATAATAATTTAGTACATAATTAAATATAATATTAGTATTATATTATTGTTTATTATACTGTTATAGTAAAATACATGTCATTGTATTGTAATAATACTTTTTTTAACGATAATTTTCTTTATATATTTTTTTTTGTTTTTTCTCTTTAATTATATTCTATTATATTCTTATATTATATTAAAATGAAAAAATCATTTAATTATTAATTAATAATAATTCTGTCATTATCTTTATTAACATTATTTTTTAATTAAAAAAAAATTTAATAATAAATGTTTAAAAATAATAAACGTTTAAAAATTATGAATTTATTTTCAATAAAATGTTCATTCATTAATTATTTAATTTTTTATTATTTATTTTTTTTGTGAATATATTTGCATCATCGTGTCATAACATTATTGAAATTACATCTAAGGTCAAAGGTCATTTAAAATGTGATTAAAAACTTTATTATCATAATCATAATGTGTTTGTTTTTTGAATAAACTTTTGTCATCATCATTGTCATGGAATAATTTATAAAAATATTAATATATTTTTATTACGTTTTTATTAAATAAAAAATTGTGTTTAATTTTAGTGTAATCATAATGACATAATATATAATGAACAAATATTTAAATGATAAAATTAATTAAAAAATTAATGCTAAAATAATACGAAAACATAATGTATTTAATGATAATACAATAATATTATGTTTAATTTATTATAAAATAAAAGGAAATCTCAAATTAAATTATCAAAAAAAATTAA
>JAQIXB010000731.1:0-14576 GCA_034697405.1 Mesoplophora pulchra | reverse complement strand
TTTTAACATTCACATAAACTAAAAATAATAAAAATATTATTACATCATATAAGAGTTTAATATCAAAAGATGATGGTGAAAACTTATTCCATGAGAGACTCTGAAGATTTTCATCGAAAATGTTTATATCCGAAGAACTGATGGCTTTTGTCTGTATTATGTATGAAAGAGTCACATCCCAAACACACGATAAAATACTCGAAATCATCCCTTTTTTATTAAAAAAAAAAATCATTTTTATTTTATTAATTATATATTTACAGATTATATTTTGATATAAAAGTAATTTATTGATATTTTAGAAATTATATTTACCATTAAAACATCCAATAAAATAGTGTATGTTAATAGTAAACATGCTCCAAACATATTTAAAATCTGATTCTTTTATGAATTTTGTGGATCGTTTTGGGAATAGCCACATTTTCCATACGCTATAAAACGGATCCCATAAATTGCGAATATCCTCTGAAAGTACAAAAATACATTGAATAAAATATATAAAAAATAACAATGGGATTATTACGTGGCGGCATTCGAGAATTTGCGTTAATCCAACAATAGCTTAACGTAGAAATTACAATCATATATCGCGATAAATAATGCTTAAAATGATCAATTAATTCCAAAGGATGCTCATTATAAACCGTATTAAAGTGATTTGAAAGAAGTGACAGTAAATCGTATAACTAAATTATATTCATAAAATTATATTTATAAATTAATATTTATTTACTAAATTATAATAATATAAATTTAAAAGTTTTATTTACATCGTGAGATGAAAATAGAGGCTGATTATTCGCGTATTTCTTTAATTCATTATCTAAATATTTTTGATCATTATTATCAGAAAAGAAAAATCCGAATGATAATAGAATGTCATTCCATAATATAGGAACAATCGTGAGGTCATTCATCCCTAAATTTTAAATTTAAAAAAATATATTTAATTTTTAATCTTTAAATACGAATCGTTCATTGCACATAAACTTACTCATAACATTACAATAGTTACTCATTTGGCATTTAATTTTAATTATAGAATTTACTTTAAAAATAACTATAAAATAGTAAATCATTGACAAAACAAAGATTTACATCACATACAATGAACGATTAAATAAGTATTTTATACCCTTTAATAGAATTTGTAAAACATTATTTAGATAATCGGGAAAATGAAATATGGTCACATATTGAAGATGCTTTCGGTAAAGCTTAAGATTGAAATAAAAAAAATATTTATAAAATTTTAATTAAAATTAATTTTATTAAATTAATTACTAAAATAAAATAATTACCCCTAAAACCATATATTTATTTTCAATAGGATTTGATCCAAAAGAATTGAGAGCATTTCCCAATATGTTAATCAATGAAAAACACTGATCTGATGATGCCATTTTTAACCATTGAGAAACATCAAACTATAGTCACATAAATCATACATAAATATAAATTATAAAAATATTTAAATTATAAATGAATAATAATTATATCATTACTTTACTCAAAAGTACAAAAGATACATGTGATGGCGTCGTATTGAGTTTCTGCTCTAAAATCTCATACATTTTAAGAAAATATAATGACGAACATTTCGAAGGCTCTAATCGTGGAGCTAAATGTTCGATTATTTTGGGATGATCCATTGCGGTTTCCAAAATGAATAGATTAGTCTCATCGGGTCTCATTTCAATGGCCTTTTAAAATATAAAAAAAATTCAATTAATTAATTTATTAAATAATTAAAAAATCATACATTTGTGAGTGCATCTAAAAGTGTTGAAAATATTTGTTTTGAGGGCGCATATGAAGAATCAGTGTTTTCATCATACCACGATAGTATTGATCCTAATAATGAAGTGCCTATACTATTATGATCTGATGAATGATAATCATAGCTCTTTAATAAGAGTCTGAAATTAGAAATTAATTGAATAATAAACTCAATTATAATGTTTATAATCATTTAAATATATTTAAACATACGAAAGGCATTTTTCAATGTAAAGTGCTGATCCCACGACTTTATTCGATGGCATATCCATTAATTCGGTCATAATATTTTCAAAATCAATACGATTGCGTTCGATCTGTTTATTAATGTGCTGATTTTGTGACGCTTCAGCGAACTATACATTTATATCGTTATATTTAATCATTAAAATCCTTTAAATATTTACACATCATATTTGTTATTAAAACATAATAAAATTTATAGTTTATCCAATTATAGTCAGTATATTATTAAATTTATTAATCGAATAAATAAAATCATAGCTAAATATTTTACCTCAAATATTATAGTCGCGGGTCCATTACAACAGTCATATTTGTCTTTGTCACATGCGATTCGTAATTTAATCTTAAAATTTATAAATATATATTATTAAATATAATATATTATATATATAATAATGAAATTAATTGTTTTCATTGATTATAATGATTTACTTCTCTATGAACATTTCGATATAATTCAGGAAAATCATCATTTAGTTTTTTATTGAGAGTTTCAAATTTCGTTAAACGCGTATCAAAAAATCTAAAAAATCGTTTTAATAATTATTTAATAATATAATATTATCATTATATTAATATTAAAATACTTCGCCTCTTCCAAAACCAATCGAATATTATGCTGAATTAACACCAGTAGTGCAGGCCCATTATTATTTATAGTTTGCCAACTAGTACTGAAAGTTGACATGTTTAGCTTTTTCATTTCCGGAGCTTTTAAAGCCATTTCATTCTCAAATAAATTATTTTCTAAACAATTTTTTAATATTAATTTTCATAAATAAAAAGTAAATCATGAATAAAAACATACGAAAAATGTCATCTTTGGAATTATCATTCTCATAAAATACAGTAAATGAACGAATATCACACCATATTTTATGATATGCTAATATTTGTTTCTGAATATGATTCCAATGAATAAACGTATCAAAAGACTGATCACACTCTGAATTCATCATCACAGATTTGAGAAGAGTTTTCATATATTGAGATGGTAAATCATCGACATTCACAAATACTTCGTGTATTCGTGGGTCCTCTAACCATGTGAGAAATGCACGATATAATTTAGTTAATTCATTATGAATGTTATGTGATTGACTAGTGTCAGTGCTAATGGTAGTGGTAGTACTACTACTAGTACTAGTACTTTCGCTTTCACTGCTAACCCATTGTTTATGGTGAAAATCAATTAGCATATTGAGTCTGTCGATTAACTTTTTCTTTAAATTATTGTTTATTAATTTCATTCCAATAGAACATGATGATTCATTATTGGAAAAGAAATAAATAAAGAATTTGTACCAAAGAAATGCTTCAATATCATGATTCATTTCAATGTTCAATATTTGAGATGTCAATGAATAGATTGGCATTAATGACTGAGGAACCGCTGAATGATGATATCGCGTACATATTGTCTATTATCAAATATCAAAAATTAGTTTATAATTTAATTAAAAACTTTAATATTAAATTAATAAATTTATATAATTACTTTTAACACATTTTCCAAACTATTGCTTTCTGATACTAAATGATATTCAATAATGAGATCATCCCAAATCTTTTCCATTCTTAAAGAGTCAGCCTCAGTAATGATCCATCCGAGAAACGCATTAACAGGGAATTTACGGTAAAGTAAATGCAAAGGCGTTATCCATTCATTTCTCTTTAAATTAGCTGATGATGAACCCCAAAAGATAGAGCTGAACCATCCCGATGATGACAATTTCCATCCATGAATATCATAGGGATTTTCTGATATTTCTTTTACTAATAATTCTTTTAAATCACGCTCATTATATGCAAACATTGCGATTGAATCAAATATAAAAGCGATTTCTTTTAACCCTTTTTCATTGCTAAACCATGCTGAGGACGATATTTTAGTTATGAGTCCACAAACTTCATATAGTAAATGACACCACCATTTTAATATGATAATTTTATTATGTAAATTCACTTTTGACAATTGATAAATAATCACAGAAACAATTTCTTTGCTTTGAATAACGATCATATTAATAAATGATGTCAATAGTTTAGTATTCGCTGTGAATACATCCATTTTCTGAATATGCAATGGAATCAAATATGTAATCATATGAAGTGCCGGAATATAATAGTTATTCGTAATGAGCTTTTCTAAGGAATCCATACATTTATTCACATTTCTTCGTCTTAAAAATGTTAAATTAATATTTAAATAATAAAATTTTAAATTAATTACAAATGATTTATATTTTTTATTACTTACGAATAACCGATTTCAGACATCATAAGAGAAATATAAATCGCAAACGGATGATTCTCAGCCAAAGATCGAAAAACGAAATATAATTTCATATTATCATTTGTATTTGGTAATGATCGATATTCTTCAGAAACGAATATTTCTTCAGAAATGATCGTATTCCAATCGATGTCAGACTGATCCAAAACATTTAGTTTCAGTGTAATGAGCATGTTCCAACACCATTTTATGAAATCATTTAAATTCGCGGATTTCGCCATTATTAAAAGATTTGTATATCCATATTGAGTCGGAATACTTTGATTTAAAAGTATCCCATTTTTTGGATCATTATTATATACATGATTATTAATGGCATCAAAAATTTTTAATGCTAAACTATTATGTAATTCAATATCCAAAAATAGCGAATTACAATTTTCAGAGACATTCCAATTCAATCGTGAAAATATTAAACGCGATAATCTGTTAGTTAAACTAGCAACAGATGTGTTAGTAAACCAATCAAATAATATCGAAAGTTTATCATCGTATGGAATCCATAAATTTAAAGGAATTTCAGAAAAGAGCTCTAAAATCATCTAAATTAAGTACAAAATTTATAAATTAATAAATTAATAATCGAATTTATATTAAAAATGCAGTTATTTTACTGTAAATTTCAAAATGAAAAACTTACATCATCATCTTCGGGAATATGATCGACGATTTTCCCGATACAGACACTGATTAAAAAGTTAAAATGTGATGCTAATGATACTAACACATGTTTCCCTTTTTCTGTCATTTGTTCCGAAAGTGATGGGCTTTGAAATGATAATATGAAAATTTCACGCGTCACTGTACTTATAAATTCACTTTCACTGCAGTCTCTGGAATTTGCCATATTATATAACAGTACTAAAAGACAATGCGATTCTGAAATTGAAAGTTTTGACAGTTTTTCGCGGAATAAATATTGTACGGTAATCTCTTGAAATTTGCTTTTCCAATACGTGTCACTAAAATACGGGCATAGACCCCCCAAATCATCAGCCTCATCACGTCCATTGTTATACACGACCCAAAGAATATGCCACATCATTGACTCTGAAACACCATTGAATGGAAAAACGGCCAAAAATCGCCATACGCCCTGTCTTTGGGTGCTTAATATGGCCACAATTGAACGTAATATAAAATGATCATATTCTACCTGAAGACGAAGAATAAGTGCCTGATCATGGGCCATAAATCGGTTTTTGCATTTTAACCAAAATTCCGATATCCTCAAAACGGTACGTCTAAAATCAATCATTTAAATAATATTAAATGCATAAATTCAGTGCATTTACCTAATCATTGAACTGATGTGTTCAGTTAATTGTTTAAATCGTGTACAGTTAAAGCTCTGTAAACCTCCCTTTAGTATCCTTATTAATGTGGTACTAAATGATAATAGTTTCAACATTACGATTTCGGATATTTCTTCATCAGAATTACCATACACTGAATCTGATATTAAAATCAAATGAAAAATTAAATTAAAATAAAATAAAAATTATTGTAATTTAAAATTAAAAAATTTACCATTTTTATTTCCATTTTTTGATACAAAAGCTAAAATATCGTTAAATGGAATTTGTTTTAAGAATCTTATCACATCCGATTCAGCGATTTGCAATCGACACGATGTAACATCCTCACTCTTTATTAAAATTAATATTCACATTAACTTAATTCATTGTAAATTATTAGTAATAATAATTATATTAATAAAATTACATCATCATCAGGATCCACCAATAACCATGTATCATCAGATAAATGATTTTCATTCTTTTTATTAATGACACCATCAGTTCCGAGAAACTTTTCGCGCGCACTAAATAATGAAAGTAAATATTAAAACATAACTAATTATTAATTAATAATAATTATTAATAATAAAATATTGTAGAGAGGCCCGGACCCGACACAAAAAAAAAATATTTTTAATAATTTTTAAATTAAACAATTTTTACTTTTAATTTCATTTTAACTTTTATTTTATAATACATTTTAATAATGGTATAATAATGGTAATGACAGTGGTAATGGTGATGCCGCAATACTCAAAATGTATAAACATTTTGAAGGGTATTTATTCCCTTAATATTGGATGCGGTTAAAGGTTACATTTTATTATTAATTATTAGACCTAAAATCGCCGTAAAAAACTTATTTTTTTCCAAAAGAGATATCAAAAAAATAATTAAATATGTGTCCATATCTATCAAAATTATGACACCAAAAAAATTTGCTTTTTTTACTTTTTTTGTTGCTTTTTTTGGATTATTTTACTTAAAAAAGCAAATTTACTTTTTTCTGCTTTTTTTGGTTCAATTTGCTTTTTATTACTTTTTTAACATTTTTTAAAAATATTCATTTAAAAAATGAAAATTTTAAAAAAAAATTATTAAAAATCAGAATAATATTTATTTTTTCCGTATTTTTAATAATTATTTTTATAAATTGCACTTTTGAATTATGCGATTTTAGTATTTTATTATCATTATGTTTTTTCGATTGAATATGTCATTTTACTTTATTTAAAGCATATTTACAATTAAAGTTTACAATGGATTCACATATGAACAGAATGTTTAAAAAATGTATAAAATTATGCCAAAAAAAAGGAATTTAAAATGCCATTAACAAAATTCAAAAAATCAAAAAAATAATCCTTTACTCCCCCCTAAGTATTTTTTAAAAATTTTAAAAATTTACTTTTTTTTGCTATTTTTGAAACTTAAAAAACTTTTTTTGGTCAAATATTTTGCGTAAAATTTAGGTCTCTATTAATTACAAAAGAATTTGTTTATTATTAAATAAAATTTGTTATTAATTTTTCATTATAAATATGCATAAACAAAAGGATTTTAACATATAAACATTCATTAGTTTATGCATATGTCGCAATCGCGACAATAATTATATTAAAATGCTTACATTATCGGAGAGAGAATCGTCGAAAGAAGAGTCAGATTGTGATTGACATATGATAATCCAATATCATTATCAGAAATTAATAATGGATTTTGACACTGAATGAATGGCGTAGTCCATGATGATGAACCCGCGGGACATCGAAGGACATGATTTAAGATGAATAAATTAACATTATGATCGGCATTCTTTAGTAAAACTGAAATCTGAGGAAAAATTAAGTAAAAATTAAGAAAAAATACTTTTAGTTTTTAATAAATTTTTATTAATAAAAAGAATCACAATAATAGATACATACTAAATTAGTGATCCATGTCCGTATCAAACTTAAAAAATCATTATCAAAATTATTGGGTCTTCGATAATATGCAAAGAGTGATGCGATGGCTTTTTTGAGCTGAATTTTCCTCACATCATCATTGGGTTCTTCGACGATGTCATTGATCATGGATTCCATATCCAATTGAGACAATTGTTGCAGATATGAATTGAAACATAAATCATTAGAAATTATCTCTTTAATATGCCACAGACATTTGTTCAGTATTTTCAGTTTTTCTTCGCTCATAACGGCCTCTTTATGGTGATGTTTCCCTTCCACTAAATGACCATCACCACAGCGTTCCGATCGTGATATGCTCTTTTCATTCATACGCCATACATTTGCATATGTCTCTTCACACTGAATCTTTAATTCTTCGATACGATTATGATAATATAAAAATCGTTCTTTGGCTTTTTCCAATCGTAATAAAATGTTATAAAATTCACCATTTTCCACTCTTAAATTTTCCTTTAAAAATATCAAAAAAAAATTTATTTATATTTTTACATTAAATTAATATTTTATTTTAATATTTACATCAATAAATTGTTCTATAAAATGCTGATTCGATTCTAATTCAGCATTATTATAGAGTGTCAATAATTGTGATTCAGTGAATGGTCGAATCGTACGTAATTTATCAAAATTATTGTCATTCGAATTAAACGATTCCATTCTAAGCATTCACAATGTGAATTTCACATTCATTTATACTTTAATTTTATTAATTTATGATCATCATTTAAATAATTTAAAAATGAATTATTTTTTATCTTTTTTAATGATGAATTAAATTAAAAATATGAAATATGAAAATTTAATATGATATAATCCCAATGTTTACATATGAAATAATGATCATATGATATAATGCAATCATAATACAAATACGTAATGTTTATTTTATGCGGTAATTCATGTTTCGGTATATTCATGTTTTATCACCATTTTATAACTTAAACCTAAACATGGATTATTAATTTTATGTCTTCATTTTTATTGATTTAAATTCAACGTTTTTTGTGAAATAATTATCGTAAAATAATTATTATTTATAAATAATATGATAATTATGTCATCACAATTATTATCATAATATTGAATTTAAAAGGTAATGTAATGAATGTTTTGACCGATTATGACGTTTGTGTATTCATACGCTATTCCTATTGAAATGCATACATACATATTCTAAAAATAATAAAAACAAAAATGCGTCACACATAAGTATCGTTTTACATGAAATATGAGCATTTTTTTCTTAATTTTAATTAATAAAATTCACTTAAAACATTCATTTTATAAATAAAATATAATAAATAAATATATATATAAATAATTATTTAATTTTAAAACATATTAAATGAGAAAATAAAGGAATGAATAATGCGTTTAAAGACGTAATTAATATGAAGGATCACATTTGACTCACGGACGTTACTCACATCATAAACATGATTTTGACACAATCATAGTACAAAAATATGAAAATGTTTATCTTTTGACATACATATTATTCAAATGCCATAATATAGTGAATGAACATTTAAATCGTATATTTTTTGAATCATTAATCATCATAATCATAGGTCATAATGTGGTCATCATCGGCATTGTCCACGGGTGCATCGAACGAATTCCATACGATCGCTCAATACATTGAGGATTATATGGATTTAGTTGAAAATGTACCGAATGACATCGCGCGTCAAATCACACAATTACATGAGCATAATCACAAATACCATCAGCTTTTGGCACAATTGGAACTGACTCTGGACGTGGCGTGCGGCAAAACATCGGCGTCGGAACTCAAAAAGCGCAATGCGATGCTTAAAATACAGCGCTGTTTAATCGAAATTCAGGAAATCGCTGATGAAAAACTCATTTTAATACAATCGATTTTGGATCAATTAGATTCTAAAGCACGTCAATTGGAACACGATTACCGCGCCGCAACAATGTCTTCGGGTACTTCGGGCGGAATCATCTCTGCACGCGGAGTGTCACATTCGGGCGGTAATGGTAACAGTGTCAATACGAATCAATCATCGCAAAAGAATGAGGGTAATGCCGTTGCATCATCGGGAAACAGTTCGGGGACTCACATATCCAATGCCAATGATCACGCCTCAGCTGTGACTAAAGATTCAAATGGCGGCGGAAACTCCGGAGGTTCATCCGGAAATGGCCATACAAACGCTACAACAGCATCATCATCGACAGCATCCGGTGGTAAAAGAGCATCATCGCGGAGACAAATGACCGGACGCGGAAATGATAATGGTGACGGCGCAAAGAAAAGCGTAAAGAGGGGGGTAAAGGGCTCCACACGTGAACTAAAGAGAAACAAAAGCAACAGTGGGCTAATGCCAGTGTCACCCCCGCCTTTGTACGAAGGGGCACCGATAGACCCCGACGAACCGACGTACTGTCTCTGTGATCAGGTGTCATTCGGAGAAATGATATGCTGTGACAATAGCGCGTGTACCATTGAATGGTTTCATTTTTCATGCGTTTCATTAAACACTAAACCAAAGGGCAAATGGTTTTGTCCCAATTGCAGAGGCGAAAGAAGTAATATACCAAAAAAATAGCAAAAAATAGCATTTACTATTTTATTGTAATTATATCCTTAAATATCAATTATCATATTAACAGAATTTATAAAATAATTATTAACGATTATTTTTTCGCTTAAATTTTAGTCTCATATTTTAGAGCATCGTAAATATAATATAAATATATATATTTAAATATATTCATTATTTTTAAATTTAAGGGTTAATTATGGAATGAGGAAAATGCGTAAATTTTTAATTTAATATTTTTTCATAAAATTTTAATTATATATTTATTAAAAATTTCACTTTAAATTTATTATATATTTGCAAAATATATATTATATTATTATGTTTTATAATTTCAACATTTTTAAATCATTATATTGTTTTTTCGTTATATTTGCATGTGACTCAATTATGTACGTAAAATTCGGCTGAATTCAGCATTAATCTCTCACTTTATTTATAAATTATGTTTAAATATATTTAATTATACATTTAATATAAAACTTTTATTTTCATTTTCTCAGTTATATATTATATAAAATGAATAAAATTCCGATTAAAAAATAGAAAATAAAATGCATTCATTATTAAAAGCATATCATTTATGATATTATGGGAGTGATGTCCTCACCAAAGGGTACATCGACGATCTTTGATCCCGATTTAGCGTTAGGATCGGGTAACCATATCTTAACACACCTTTGACATTCACCTGTAAACGAAGGGCCTAATTCCGGTGCAATGATCACGTGTTTCCCGTTTTGCACGTGAATTCCAATGCCCTCAGTAATTGCAACGATCGGACGTTTGCGGACGATACAAAACTCATCTAAACGGTCATTTCGTCCTTCGCCCTGATAATTCGCAGGTTTCCATTCATTGTAATGGGGATTTATATTAAATGATACTAAATTTAGTGATTCGTCAGTTTTCGGCCAAATGATGGGCATATCGTTTGTGGTGCCGATATTGGGTGTGGCGACATTAGAACCCGCGGACCAACCAATGTAAGGTATGCCATCATTTAACACCCGTTTACGTATGGCATTTATTAGATTCTTTTCCTGTAAATTATGCAAAAGATTAAAGGTGTTTCCGCCCCCGATACATATCGCCTCAGCCGATGCGACCGCCGCATGCGCGTCTTTAGTCTCATGAATTCCAATGATTTTGAACTGCGGTAATCCGTCCTGAACTTTCTCCACATATGCATCCCATGAAAATGTGACCGCCGCGTACGGTATGAATAATACCGTTTTAACCTCAGGCGTCAGGAATTTGGTGATCGTCGATTGAGCATATTCCAAATATTTGGCTCCGGACATTGTCGAATTCGACAGAAGCAACAGACGCGGATATACCATTTTTTCACCTTTAATTTTATTCCGAAATTTTTTTAATTTTAATAAAAATATAAAATAAATTCTAAGACTTTAGAGGCGTAAACGATGTTATTACTTTTATTACTTTATTTTTATCTGTGAATTGCTTTTAAATGTTTAATAACATATGCATATTTAAGATAAATGATCCCATAATAGTTCATTATCAATAATTTAATATTTAATATTTCACTGTTTTCATATGCAATTTTTTAAAAGCATTTCGTCATTTTAATAAATAAATTATTAAAATTTAATGATTAAATTTTGCGAAATTTTTGAGAAAATATCACTGAATTATTAATTAAATGATAAAATGATTATTAAATTTAAAGATAAAGTTTTTGAAAATGTAAAATATTGAAAATCACAAAAAACGGCATAATATTTGCACGTTTTTTACATTAAAAGGCATACGTTAAGAGACTCTTTGGAATATCATTATTTTGAATGTTTTCTCTTAAAATCTGCCGTTTATTAAAAGCATTGCTTTGGGGCATGGCGGAATCATTTTGGATTTTAACATTTTAAAAATTTTGATGCAAAAATAATTTCATATTTTGTCGCGACATAATTATTAATTTATTATAAAAATGCACGCCATATTTTGCATTTATCAAAAATCTAAATGCACAATACTCATAAATAAATAATGTAAATGATATACGTTTATCCGTATTTTGTTCGTATATGATGCATGATTTAAATTCAAATATATTTTAAAATTAATCATTAAAAATTAATATTTTTTAAAAAATAAATCATAAATTAATTTGAATTATAATTTGCAATAAAACGGCACTAAAAATCATATTAAAAATTTAGAAATATTTTTTGAAAAATGTTTTTCGTGCGAAAAATGCCGCATCAAAAAATGTGTTCACTTTCGTTTGATTTACGATATAATTACGTTTTTAAAATATAAAATGACGAATAAATGCGGAAAATGATTATCATTGATTATGATTTTATTATTATTATGATCTGTTAAATGATAAAATTCGGTTAAAATGAGTAACAAAAGGATTGAATTGAGTCACGTGTTTGAACACGTGCGTCAATTGTGTAAAACGCCGCAAATGATACTGCCGATTGAAGATACAAATCAATACACAAAACACGATGTGAAAACATTATTCAATGATATTAAAGAATTGTGTAATGTTTTGCCTCTGATTTCTGATGATTTTACCGAAGATATCAAAAATGATCATAGGAAATGCGTCACAATTAAAGAGTTTAGAAAAATCATTGCGATTAAAAAATCGGTAAAAAATCACACGTATAATAATGAAGAATTAAATAAAAGATTTACGAATGTTTTACATTCGAAAGTGTTCGATGATGTCGTGAGAGGAAACGAAAGATCTCTGTATAAAGACAGTGATTATTATGATGAAAATAAAAGTAAAAACCAAAGTAATGATTCGAATGTGATTAAACATAAAAAACGAAAAAACGATCATTTATTAACGAATCAATTATCAGATAAAAGCAATAATATTATGCGCATTGATTATGATTATAATAATCATATAAAAGAATTGATTAATAATGAAACGCTAAAAGTGAATGGATATAAATGTAAAAAACGAAATGATAAATGTCGAAAAATAGCGTCAGATGCGGATTCAGATACAAATTCACAGCTAAATTCGTATCCATCATCAGTGGTGAATTCCATATCAATGCCCGCGACACCTTTGAGCTCATGTCATAGTGAAAGTGTATCATCATATGCATCATCATCATCATCAAAAAGAATAACGCCATTATCATCAGTGTCATCAGTAACAACGATGTCATTAAACTCAGTGTCAACCAAATCTTCGGCATCGACTATTAAATCGATACTTAACAGAGTCAAAAAAGTGAATCAAACATCGGATAATGCACCGGAATTTAATAGTTATACGGACTATGTTCAGAGAAAACAAAACGAAAATAGAAAATTAATGGAAAAATGTCAGAGTTCAAAAGGAAGAAAATGCATAGGAAAAGGGAAAAAGACCATAGACAAAATGACCATAGACAAAGTAACCATAGACACAATTGACTATAAACAGAAAGTGTTAGAATGGGAACAGAATCAAATCACATCGGGAAACGCGACACCTCAGTACGGCACTGAATACCTCGAAACACCTCCAAACAGTGTCACGAAAGCCGATCGTGATCATGGTCAGGATATGGCCATTAATACCATTGATTTTAATGATATTCAAGAATATGATCATTACAATCCTTTAATAGATAATGGTGAAATCTCTGATTTTAATAAAGAATGGGATTTAATGTTAAAATCGTTTAATGATATTCCATTATGAGATTATAATTTATTAAACATTTATAATTAATCATAATCATAATGTATTCATTTAAATGTAAATAATAATCATTTAACATAAATATTTAAAAATTTAAAAATATTTATATGAACTTTATTTAACTTTATTAGTAATAAAAATTGTAAAATAATTTTTAATTTTGTAAATTATCAAATTTATAAATTTACTTAAAAATAATTAAATTATTTTTTATTTAAAATGCGTATTTATTTTTGACATTTTTTATAAAAATGAAAAAAATTCGGATGTCTCATAACTAAAGTGTCCAATTTTAAGCAGATTTTTTTTTGAAAAAGCACCTGAATATGCCAAAACACTTTTCCCAAAAAAATGCTTTTTATGCTATTTTTTAAAAAATTATTTATTTAATACTATAAATGCATTATTTAAGTTTATAAATATAAAAATATTCATAAAATTTGCAATTAAATAAAAAAAAGCATATTAAATACATTTTTAAATTTAAAATTTGTACTTTTTTCTGTTAAAATTAATTATAATATCCGTAATTATAATATTAATATACATACATGTTTGAACGGTGTACTCTGAAAATGTCTAAGATTAAAATGTCTAATCGGAAAATGTCTAAAATTGAAAATGCATTGTGTATAGTAAAAAGCATATATAATACACTAGTACTAGCATAGGACTGGGAAAATTTACATAACTTAGGTAATATATGTATTACCTTAGAAA
>JAQIXB010000730.1:0-14576 GCA_034697405.1 Mesoplophora pulchra | reverse complement strand
TTATGCGCATATTGTAAAAGACGACTGAAGAAACAATAATCATAAAAATAATTATACATATACTATTTGTTTTGTCACATATATTCTATTTCCCATGTGTACACTTTTGTTATCATTCGCCAAAAGTCTTAGTATACCTGATTCCATTTCGAAGATTCTTGTGTCATGCCCAAACCAAAGCAGCAGCCACTAGTTATTAGGTGATCCTGTAATACATTTAAATTCATAAAATAAGTGAATGGGAAATGATTATTAAAAATAAATTTAATTTTTATATAATTATTCAGTAAATAATGAATGTGTAAAAATAGTTATATATATTTAAAGGAAATTTATATAAAAATATAAGTGAATTCGTTATGTGAAAAGCAAAAATCGAAAGTATTATCAAATTTTTGCGGATACAAATCGATAATGATAAAGGAAAAGTTTACTAACATCACGAGTTTTGAACATCACGGGCTTTACTATTTTCTATTATTAGTGTATTTTCTGTGTTTTTCATTGGCTGAAAACATAACGAAGTTTTGCCCTGAGTCAGCCCATCATCCCAAAGGGCATTTTCGCATCTAATGATGGAACATCGCTTTGGGCCGAATGCTGATCGCATCAGAAAAATCTGAGCATCAGTACTATGGGTACTTTGAACATTACAATTTTCTTTTCCGATCGAAATGTTACTCATGAGTCCTCAATGATAGTTATAGAATAAAATTCGTAATTACTATGGCAGAATAATATGTATACATTGAAATAAAATAACTCTATGATTACTAAAGCATAGTAAAGCATAGTAAAGTATAGTAAAGCATAGTGAACTTTTTCAATTGCGCATTTGGATTTTATTCTCAAATTTTGTCATATAATAAATTGTTTTAATGCCATTTTCTTTCACTTTTAGCATATATCTATGTCTTAGTATTTTTATGACGATTCATTGAAAATTTCATATAAAAATTATTATTATTTAATTATACACATATCCATCGCTTTGGATTTGTGATTCTCTTTTAGTTTATAATTAGTGATGGATCATTTGGTGAGTGTTTTGTTAAAAGCATAATATTTATAATACAAAAGTATACTAAAGTACAGTCACTAGAATTAAGAGCATTTATTACTTTTTTAAAATTATTTAATATATAAAAGGTTATTACAGATTAATTTTGTTGATACATAAAACTAACTAAAGATACACTCAATAAATATTTAATTGTTAAGTACATATTATAATAATTTATTTATAGCAAAATATAATTTTCAATTAATTATTAAAAATTAATTTTTAATATGTATTATTTATATTCAAAATTATGACCGTTATTTTATTTATTAAAAGTGTAAATTATGAGTATAAATTAATTTCATATTTTATATTAATTGTAATATTAATATTTGTATTAAAAATTGCAAAATTTCCCTTTATTCTCCTTTTAAATTTAAAAATAAAATTAAAGGAAAAATGTAAAAAGTTAAGAATAAAACAAAAGTAATTTTAAAAAAGTTATTTTTTTGCTTTTATTCGTGATGTGATAGATATACAAACATATTTAGTCACTTTTGTAATATCCCTATAAAAATAGAAAGTATTTTTTAAATAAATCTTTAGATCATTCGACTTTTTTAGTGCAGAGAATGACAAAAATTCGCAAATTTCGGAGGTTTCGGAAAATTCGAGATTTCATGGATTTAAAATAAATTCGGGAGAATCGGGAAAATTTTCAAATAAAGTATTTATGTGATTCGTGCATAGCCATTAAATTCACAATGTTTAAAAGACATTTTTTTTAAATCGGAATTTTCCCTAAAATTTGTGGCTCCAATCATTTGTTAAATTTAGTTAATATATACAGTGTGTCTTAAACATGATTTCTTATTATTATATAATATGATAGGAATATTTAAATTTGGACCCTTTCACGTTACTAGTTTACATTGGTAAGTTCTACAATTATATCCGTTAAATAAACAAAAGCATATGCGGGCTCTACAAGTTTAGAGATACTAGCAATTAATATGCTGTGTATACAAAATGTTTAACTTTGTTTTAGATTTTGGCAATTAATTGGACAAAGAAAATATGTTGACATAATCGAGAAATTTCTAAAATCGAGAAAATATTATAAAAGATATGTTTATTCAATAAAATACTAATATAAAACAAAAAACAATCCATTTTTTGATATTTAATTTATCACAAATAACAGAGCGAATTATTTGATTTAATAATTTTAAGAAACATTTTTGCACTCCAAAATTCCAAAGGCATATACATGTAATAATAATAATACTTACAATTCATTGTAAGTATTATTATTATTTATTAAATATTTTATTTACTTATTTATTTAGTAATTATGTTATTTACTATTTAAAAAAAGTAATTTTTAATATTTTTTATAATCGGGAACTGAGAGTACTAAAAAAGTATTAAAAAACTAATTTTTGATAGAGATTAGAATACCGTAATAATCTAAAACAACATTATAAAGGGCAGAAATTAAAATGATTTACTTTTAATAAACATTTATTATTTACCCAATGAATACATGTATATCCATGAGCATTTTTACGTCAAAAAGCATTTTTAGTGTCATTTATTAAATTTGCAAAAATTAAGAAATTTAACGTTATAAAATATACATTGGATATTGTAAAAGTATTGCCAAAATCGAGAAACAGATATTTCCAAATTGAGAGTTAACATATAATTAACATATTTAACATATAATATATAAATGGTTTGGGATTTTCAAAAATGTTGACATAATCAAGAAATTGTTATAATCGAGTGATGTCTAAATCGAGATCAGAGTTTATTATAATACTATAGTATATAGTTTAGTATATAATAATGTGAAATGCTGAACAATGAGCAATGATGTTTAGGACACACTGTATATACATACTGTGTATGTATGAAGTAATATTATTAAAGATTATTGTTGAAACATTTATCAATTTGCATTTTAAGAAAATTATTATTAAATTATTTTTTAAAATTTATTCTTTATTTTAATTTAATTTAAGATTTTATTAAATATTTTTAGTTTTATTGATTTTAAAGGCACATATTATAAAATCAAATTACTGCTTTTAACAAACCTCAGAGAGTTATATTTTGCACATAATTTTCGGATGAATATTTTAAAATATACGATATAATATAATATTTAATTTATATCGAATTTTAAAACATTTATTGGCAAATTTAGGCCCAAAATTACGCGTTTATGTAATAGAACAGTACTTAATAATGATATAAAATTACATGTTTATACACTAAAACCTTTACATTATTAAACCTCCACATAACGAAAAGCACTTTAAGAGAAAACATTTATGCCCATGACACTTTCTATGTTATGCTTTACTATTGATTATTTCATATTAATTATTTCTATTAATGTGCGTTTCGAAATTTTATTAAACGTAAAAATAACTAAAAATTTACTTAAATTTACTTTAAAATTATATATAAAAATACTATTATTATATTAGAAATTCTTAAATTATATTGTAATACAAAATAATATTTAATATTTTTATTAAATAATTTTTAAATGATGCATCACTATTAAATAGAAATTTTTATTTTTAAATAAAAAGAATTTCATAAATAAACATTTAATGATTACTTTTATTTTTTATAAAAATCATTAATTAAAAATTAAAATTCAATGATCATTATATTTTGTATAATTAGGTTTAGTATTAGATCACATGTTATATGTTATTGTATGACACTAGTTAGAGTAAGAGTAATCTATTAGATTATTAATACTGATAATATAACAAGAATTAAACTTTGTTATCAAATAGTTCGTCACAGAGAAGGTCTTTTGCTAGTAAATCCTCTTACTTATTAGCGACTGAATAGAGAATATCTTTTCCAAAATCAATTCCTCTATGTTCATCTCTAACAATGCGAGAATCTCTTTCCATACTTTTCTCGCTAGTGAGCTATTACTACAGCTAGTAGCTGTTTCTCTTATCTGCTATTGTAAGGGCAACCAAAGTTTGCAGAACTTATTAGGCATACTAGTGCTATTCCACGTCCTCTCCAATTCATCTTTTCATAAAGGAATATGCTTATATGTTATGATCGATACAATTATAGTTAAAAGGAAGTTCTTAGTCTGAAACACTTATGTCATTCTATCGAATAATACGGAATGCTATAAAATAGTATGAAATAGAATAATATGCAAAACTTTTAAGTGTGTGTATTTCAGGTGCGTGTATACTTTCATTTATATGATACTTAATCACGTTCGGAAATTGAAGCGCTCTTTATACGAATTTCTACTATCATCAAATAGAAACATGTATTACAAGTGCTACTAGCACTAGTACTGTATATTCAAATAATACATAAAATACATCTAAATATTTAAGCATCTAAATCTAGTTTTCAATTTCATATTCAATTTATTGCTCTATGGATTCATCATAACGCTAACATAAATACAACAAAAACATCATAACGAAAATAATTTTTTCTAAAAATATATTTTGAATGTAAACAAAAAAATCGGCATTTTATAAATTCAATAATTTTAAAATTTTTAATGAAAATAAAAGTGAAAATAAATCACAATATACATATTAAATAAATATTTACTTAATATGTCTGTTACTTTTATATCAATAAACAATATTTATATACAGATAAATAACTTACTTAATCCTAATCTTTGATAATTTAATCCTTTACTTTTTGTTAATATATATAATAATATAACACCTCAACACTTATGTCACATTCAACAAATTAATCGATAAATATATAATAATTATAATTATTATTAAATAATAATATAAATGATTAGTAATTATTTTATCATATATATATAAAGAAAATGAAAATTATTCAGATTTAAGTAATTGATAGTGTATGAGAGATATATGATCAATTACAGGTGACAGTGTATATAATAAGGAAAGTATAAGTGAAAGTAAAAGAAAATATTAGGCAAATGTTTTTTCAATGTAACCATGGGCTACAGATATATATGCAGTAAGAACATAGTATATATTCTTTGGAAAACACACCTGTGATGAGCTCAACGTTATTACATATCAATATTATATATTTAGTGACATTATGAATATACTAGTAATAAGTAATATTCTTTATGATCTATTTATTTTATCTCTTATTATAATTCATTAATATTTATATCGTTATTTTAAGAATATATATTTTTATTTACATTATTATAGTATTTTATTTATAAATGATTTTCAAAAACTTATAATTAACAAATTATTAATATGATAATAAAATACATAAAATAAAAGTGTAAAAAAGTTGACATATTTCGATGTTATAATAACATTAATAACAATTAACTTTTTTAAATGCATTTGTGTTATAAGTGATACTTTTTATAACACCATACAATTAAAATTAATATGCGATACAATATTTTAATAATAAATGACATTAAATTTATATTCATTAATATTGGAGGTGAGAATAGTATTTATAACCGCCCCTGTTTCACCGACTAATGTTGAGTATGATCAAATAACTATTATTCGATCGCATTTACTCATAATTAAAAAAAAGTAAATGTATTGAAACACAAAACAATATATGTGACACTAACAGTACAGCACAGATACACTTTTTTTAATTTTCAATTAAAACCAAATAAATAACCGCATTACTTTTTTCTATTTCTTTATGCAAAGATCGCATAATATTTGCAAAATAAAAAATGATAAAATACAAAAAATTACATTATATAATAAATCTTTTATTATATAATTATGTTTAAATATATTAATAAAATATAATATTTAATGAGTAATTTTCGTACATTTTCATAATTATTTTTCACAATTATTATACGACCTTTGCATAAAGAAAAAGTATAAAAAAGTAATTTTTTTAATTTTATAAATATGATTTAATATATATATATATTTAAAATGTATTTGTTTTGTTTTGTATTTTAAGTTCGTGTACTAGTATGTAGTAAGTACTAAAACTAGTTAATAAAACTACGCATTTTTGATTGTTTTGAAACGCAGCTTCTGTTGTGTTTATAGTTCAGAAGCAAATATATACTATGTATATATACATAAATATTTCATGTGTTTAATAATTAACATTTATTATCGATAATATTTAACTAAAAACGGTTAATAATGTTTATAATTAACAATATTTAGAGAATATATTTATATAATTTAACAATGAATGAATGACACAATATTCGCGTAATACATTGTAATATATCTTTTTATGTATTTTTATATTACATTAGTTTATTGCAGAATATTATAATATTTATTTAAATAATTTATATTTTAAGGCTTTTGTTTAATTAATATATTGTATTATATTAATTTAATTATAATTTAATGTAAATAAATGAAGATAATTGAGATAATTTATTATTGCTATTTATGGAAACTCAATTAATTACAATTATATTATTTATATTAATATTTCGTGATATAATTTTATCACACTCTTATAAAATATTAATTTTAATTATTAATAATTTGAATAAAATATTTAGAATATGAATTAAAAATTTAAAAACTATAATTTATTCATAATTATTTCATATCGTTTGTGTCGTATGATAAAGCAGATGATCTTAGATCATGTTTTCTGCTATTACCATAGTTATCATAATTGGCATATCCATTTGAGCGCGTGTCACCCCATGTTTCATTGAACGGATTACGAATTTGGGTATTGTTATCACCCCATGGATCATCTTCGGGCACAAAAGTGGCAGCTCTTTGTTGTTGTGTCGTTATATCAATATTCGAACTTAAATTTTGATTAACTAATGAATTCTGTTGATTTTGTTGCTGATGCTGAGAAACACCGTCACTTACATATTTTGTATTTTGGAATTTCGGATTTTCCGTCATTCCTATGGTTTCCTCAAATGGTTTATAATCATGGATATATCGTAACATCATAAGTACGGGCACATAACATAAGTTGGAAATCGCAATGCATATATTAAGAGCCAAAAATCCTATCGTTTCAACGATTCCGCCCGCGATAATTGGACCCACAGCATAGGCCAATGAATATGATATATCAGCGATCGCATAAATGGATCCGTAAACAGATACATATCTCGTGTCAACTAAAAAGCCGAGTGTTGGTAATAATGATGTGTCCACTAACGCTATTCCAAAACAAATGCCAGATATGGGCAGAATGAGAAACCAAAATGAGTCTGAAAATGGCACGAGAAAACTGCAAAGTCCCTCTAATGCGAGACCGATCGCTGCCATTAACCATTGATAGCGCGGATATTTATCTGCTAGTTTCACTGTAGTGTACACTCCTAGTACATGTGGTATAAATGCGGGTAACCAAATTAGCCCCATTTGCCACTCTTCTACATTCATAGTGTCCTGCATCCATAGAGAAATGGTCGGCTCTAAAAAGGCTAATGACACATTAGCCATAACTAAAGCGCCCGCACAACACGCTATGTATGGATCACGGAGTAGTGTATGTATGGGTGTTCCTTTGGGTCTTTCGATGCTCGCGTCTCTCATTTGCTTTTTGATGGGCTGCATTACTAGCAACAGTAGTAAACCATCAATTAAACATACAAATGATAGTATAATAAAAGGTAATCCTTTTCCAGCAATTTGATAGAGGATGCCTCCAAATGGTGGTGCGACTAAACTACCGAATGAAATGAATGCTAATGCTATACCCAATGCTTTTTGGCGCTTATTTTCTTCAGTAAAACGATCTGCGATCATTGCTAATCCCGCCGTATCTGCGAATGCAGACCCTACACCCTGTAAACTTCGCGCTAAAAACAGCACCGTGTAACTTTGTCCACATGCAAATACTGCTGTAGAAAAGAACATTACAGTTAAACCTATCATCATTGGTATATCATATCCGATACGATCAATTAATGCGCCTGAGAATGGGTTTATGAACAATTGGACAATGGCTTTTGAAGCGAATAATAATCCAACAGCAGAATCTTCACCCTCATATATTATAGTCCCTCCGATCTTAAGAGGCACGTACCTGTTGGAGATATTCTTATACTCAATGCTCATGCCTTCAATATGTGTGGTCCATGCTCCGATATCTCTCAGATAATCCGGGATAATTGGCACTATAACCATGTACAGCATATTGTCCAATAATAGCGCGACACATACTATTATTAGTATCATTCGCCGTTGACTTTGAGGCTCCTCTGTCTTTTCTCTGAACCTTTTCCATAATTGAGCTGAATCTTCGTTAATAATTGGAATTTGAGGCATTGTTAAAGGTGTGGATATTTATTTGATGTTTACTTTTTTCTTATGTTTTCAATTATTACAATTTTTAAAATCACTCTTATATCAGAGTGATTTTTTAATTAATCACCATAGTTCTTTATTTATATTTTATAACAAATCCAATGTGTGAGGATCTGATGCTGTGTGATCCTTCGCAAACCCATCATATTCCTCATCGCCCATGTGTGTACTTTCCTGTCGCCTGTGTTTATACTAAAATGACAAAAAATAACTTTTCATTATAATTCATGTCACGATCATCTAATTAATTGAAAGTGCGCATACTAAATTATAATAAATAAATTCTATATTTACAGCTTTGCCTCACTTAATACCCTCCCCAATTATTAAAATCTTTTCTGTTTATTTAATATTATAACTGCGTACAGGCGACAGAATAGTATCATCAAAAGGGGAGGAAAAAGTAATGGTTTTAGTTTATGTACACTCATGTATGTACAATACTCATATTCAATCCCAATTTACATTTATTGAAAACTTTAGAAATACGTGCACGTCAGTGAAGTGCCATTTCAGGCAAAAGTCTGAATTATATTGTGATTTATAATTTTTCAATATTTTTGGTAATTTTATAATTTGTCAAATATATGTATGGCTCTAAAGTTATGTTTATATGCACATTATAAATAAATGTAAAAAGTTTGTTCATTGCAATACATTTTCTTTTATGTGTTTCTTTTCCCTCTGCATTTTCATGATACAATTTTCTACTGTGTTCATGTACGTGACTGTTAAGTTTGAGGCATCTCTTTACAGTGCTAAACTGTACTGTACTTTTGTGTACACATATACATACGTACGTATATACAGTTAAATTATTATTCTTTTAGTTCGACTAGTACTTTGACTAGTATTTTCTCTTTTATTTCACTTCTCCCACACTGTTTCTCCCTTCACTCAAAGTTAGTTTCAATTGCCACCGATGCTCTCACTTTTATCCTAAAACCCAATGTATTATTCACTGCGCGTACATCATCCCCTATGGACCCGTATATACTCTATTCGCACGCCTCAATCATGAGCTAACGGAAGGAGCAAAGATGTGGATTAAAACCAAAGACCGGTCATGCACTAAATTCAATTGAACACTGTGAGCATCACGCTATGGTAACACATAATGTAAGAAACCATTTTTTAGTTTTGAATTTTGTTTAACATTTTCCCTCCGAAAAAATACATTCATTTTATTTAACCCCTCATAACGTCACATAACGAATTCGTTTCTATTATGTGTGAGTATATTTGTGTAAAATTCATATAAAATATAATTTACTTTTTTAATAAAGTATTTTTTAAATTAACTAATATTTACTTTAAATGAACAAAAAGTAAAATTGATGATGCTTTATATACGTGACAGCATTTTTAATAATTAAATTATGAATCAAAATATTTAAATTTCAAAATTTTATAAATTTTAAGCAAATCACAGTATTGGAAGAGTTAAATACATTGATATAATGCCACAAATAACATTGATAATTGGTATTGTAATTAATATTTACGGTAATAAATAGATATGTAATGAAAATGATCATATTCCTTACCTCTAATAGTAATTGACTAATGAAGAATGGTGATTTTTATATCATTCAATAACTATGAGGATGCGGCTGCCGCTAAATTAAAACAAACTTTTGATCGAAGATCAGTCTATTTAGTGCATTATTAGGGTGGGATCACATCTTAAGATATAATATTAGACATCATCTTCAGAAAAGTATGACTGCGCAAAGCATCACTTCAGCTTAGCCCAATGAAAGTAATAAGATGTACTAGCGTCATAGTAACATTCCGCCAATAATCAAATTGCTGAAAGAAGAACATAAAAATAATGCGTCGATTTGTATAGGAACGAATACAAAGAAAGAATGAGAGAATATGAGAAAAATTGCGTGATATACCATTGTGTATATTACACTTATATATACCAAAAATCTATATATGTATATATGTACTATGGTAAGAGTGTTGTATTTAGGAAAAGTGCATTCACTAAACCTAAAATAACGATGGGATAAACTGCAGGTGTTTTCCTTTATATATTATAGATTCTGTTTTTCAATGCTAAAACTTTCCATTGCATATTCCAAAAGCGAAAATATTACATTTTCCATTTGCATTGGGATTTTACATTATCTATTAATACATTTAATTAACAAATATATAGAGCATAAACAATTTTCAAATGAATATTTATAAATATACAAAATTCACAATTAATATTCATTAAATAATTATAAATTTTAAGAAAATGATTCTTAAACTTTAGTTATGATTACGAATATTTAAAAATGCTTTTCTCATATGTAAATATATATAAAATAAGCATATAAAATGAACGATAATAGATTAGAATACATGGGTCCTGCAATAAGTGGCATAATGTTCAACACTTATGTTTGAGGATAGGAGAAAATGCTAATTTTATTTCCTTTTCATACGGTGGCATCGTACTAATGAATAATTTAAAGAACTAACGTTTGGGTCTGAATGTTCCTCTGAGACTATGCTATTATTTATGTATGATTATGAGAGAATGGCACACTCTCTTCTATTTAAGTACAGTATAGTTCATGTGTAATTGCTAAGGGCACTTTTCTTTTTCGGCTAAAATTTCTATTTTTCCTTAAATACAGTTAAAATTAGCATTAATTATATACATTTTTTTATTTTTATTAATAATTTATGTCCAAAAATAAAAATAAATCATCATTTATATAATTAAATATTTCATTTTAATATTATATTAATATAATAATTAATATTCAAAATAAATTTCGAAATACTAATATAATAAATATATTTTTTAAATTAAATGATTTATATTTTAATTAATATTATAAATCATAATTTAATTAAAATTTAAATCATGAAAATAATTTAATGATAATTTTATATTTTGATATTTTTGTAAAATAAAAATTTAAATTATGAAAAAAGTATTAATATTTTGTAATTAATTATAAAAATAATGTAAATTTTAAGTATATTTACATATTTTATTTATATTAACATATTTATTAACATACAATATTTCAATCCATTTTACTGTATATAACTAATTTCATATTTAAAAATAAAACTTAAATTTTATTTTAATTTAAATGCAAAATGCAAATTTTTAAATGAAATTTTTATCATAAATTTGCAATAATTTTTAAGGACCACCATTATAGCGTGAGGTTAACACATTTTTTATCTTTAAATAACGTGATCACTATTTGATTTTAGACTGCAGTTTGGTAATATATTTTATATTTTTTAATAATATATTTAATAATATATTTAATAATATATTTAATAATATATTTAATAATATATTTAATAATATATTTAATAATATATTTAATAATATATTATTTAATAATATATTTTTAAATTACTTAAAAATATATTATAATGAAATTTTATACATAAAAAGCTAATTTAATGTTAATTCGATTAATAACTAAAATGGTCATATGTCCATTGATGGCGTATTTTTTTATTTCTTTATTCAAAACCATCATTACCATTGGTGCAATGCTAAAATTTAAAATTTTATCACAATTTTATTCATTTTAATGTAATGGTTTTTATTTCTTTTGCCATTAGAGACTATGTAAATCTTTAGAATTATGTAAAAATTTTAGAATGATCAATGTAAAGATAAAAAATTTAAAGTAAAATATTTTTGCTAAAAACTCGAAAATTATAAAAATTAAAATTGAAATACATGTATGGTATATTTTTGATAATTTCTCGATTATCAATGATTATATATTAATAATTTTTTTTGCAAAATTATAAATCCCATATATTTACAATTAATATCTTATCATCGACATATATTATCCGCGGAATACGTAAACGGTAAATTATTCATTATGCATTTTATTCATTTTTAGACATATATAATTTTGAGATTATTTAAAACATCGTATGATAATTATAATTTTTTAATTTTATAATATATATTTTATATAAATGTTAAAATTATTGAAAATTATGTCATTTTAAAAATTTTAACATTTTTAAATTATGTAAAAAACAAAATTTCATCTCTGTCATTATCATTGTTATAGAAATGCATAGAACAATTTTTGAGTCGTTTTGTCTTTAGTTCGTATTTTCGTTTTTATTATGATTTTAATGAAAAATAAATATAATTTCAAATCTCTGATAATTACTCTTTCTTTTCATATATTTTTGTTATAATTTTTTATTTAATTAAAATTTTTAATAATGCCAAAATGCAATCTAAAATCAAATTGTGTCCACGTTAATATGATAAACCAAATAAACTTTATATTTATTCACGATTTAAAATTGACTAAAAAACTAAAATGTTCGTATATTTATAAATAATTATTTTAAAATTTAAAATTAATTTATTAATATCACATGACCATATAAATTAATTCATTAAAAAATTATTTCAAAAATTTGATTATTTTCAATAATTTTCAATAATGAATATAGAAATTATTTGTAATAAAAAATTAGTATTTTATAAATTAAATATAAATATTTAAATGAAAATTTTTAAAAATGTTTATTAAAATATATCATTAATTGTTCATTATGATTACCAATTCAATGATATACATTTTTTGTTTAAAAACTTAATTTTCATGAAAAAGTATTCGTAAAAAATTACATTTTAGAAATAATTATTTAAATTTTGAAATACATGTATATCTTAAATGTCTGTTTATATGTCATATCAGTAGTTACTTATGAATCGATTTCTAATATTACCTGTCATTTGTCAAAAACTCACATTTTCTGAATTTTAAAAAATGGTATGAGTGAAAAGTGACCATTGACTTAATTAATACTTATGTCATGCTCTTTCTTAATATATATCATTGTGGTACCTGAGGGGGCGAAACACCCATAGAAAGTGAACATAATCTTTTAATTAAATATACATGTAAATATAATATATAAACTAATTTTATATCAAAATTTATATTATATTTAAAAAAATATTATAATTTTTTATTAGAAAATGTTAAATATTATTTAAATAACTTTTTGAGGATTAATTTACATAATTATGTGATATATGATTTTAAATTTAAATCTGAATCAAATGATGTATCACATGATACCGAATTAAATTTACAGTATTATCATATAATCAATTTTAAGGCTTAAAAATTACATTTTTATGCATTTTTCATATTTTTTAAAAATTTTCAAATAAATAAGCGTTAACTATTCCTTGAAAATTTAGTGAAAATATTTTTTTTTGAAAATCCTCATACATTTAGAATAATCTTTATTTTATATGTCTAAACCTCATGGCGCACTCTGTGTATATATGTTTCATTTTTTCACGTCATATTGTTACTTACAATTGTTAGTAAAAAAGTTTAATAATAATAGTAATACTACAGTACGTATGATTATAAAGGATGCTCAATGCGCAGAATATGAGCATATATACATGTGTTAAGCATTATAAACATAAACTTAAAACACGTTCATTATAAACTTCAATAATTGTGTTTTTAAATTATAATTTTTTAATCATAATTATGAATTTTATTTTTAAATTAAATTAAAAAATATTCAATTATAATGAAATATATAAAATTCAATGAAAGAACATTTATTGTGAATTATATTATTGTGATATAAAACTATTTCATGATCTAAGATCGGTTTTAAAATGAAAATATGATAAAAATATATTAATAAATTTTAAATTTATATGAACGTTTTTGTTTTTTACAATCAAATATACGCTCAATAAATGAGTTTATAACTTTATTTAAAAGTTCTAATTTAAGTAATATTCATCATTAATGTATCAATTTTCTAAAATTTTAATAAAATTTATTTAAAATCTTTATTTGAATTGAATTTAATATTAAATTTTACATATAATTATATATTTATATGTATAATTCTATGAATATACTATATGCATGCAGCGCTTATGAGCGCATAAACATAGAGAAAGTGACACTTTTAAAAAAACAGATTACAATTTTTTCTTAATATAAATAAATTATAAACAAAAAATTAATTAATTAATTTACTTTTCAATAAAATTGATTTTAACGTTACTTATGATTGTTCCAAATTATTAAAAATTTTACCAAAAAAAACTTGGAAAGTTTGTGCATAGTTTAAAACAAACCCGATATCTTTTGGTCAAAAACTCTCTGAGATATTAAAGTTCTTTTCAGTTCATTTATTATTCAATGACACTGTACAATAAATTTAGTAAAATCATATGCAATAATATGTGTATAATATTT